>CM033475.1:21617504-21821881 GCA_019447015.1 Hymenochirus boettgeri | reverse complement strand
ATACGCGAGTAAATATCGAATTCTCTAATCCACAAGTAAAATGTCTATTATACCTATACGCGAGTAAATATCGAATTCTCTAATCCACAAGTAAAATGTCTATTATACCTATACGCGAGTAAATATCGAAAATCGAATACGCGAGTATAATGTCTATTATACCTATACGCGAGTAAATATCGAATTCTCTAATCCACAAGTAAAATGTCTATTATACCAATACGCGAGTAAATATCGAAAATCGAATACGCGAGTATAATGTCTATTATACCAATAAGCGAGTAAATATCGAATTATCTAATCCGCGAGTCATTCATTGGATAATTATTGAATGTTACGCGAGAGCTCGAAAGTAGCGCACATGAGAGTAAAATCGAGTTTTCGAATGTCCTGGATATTGGAACATGTTCCCCAAACCATTTCCCAGGTCCCACAGCCATTTACATTATGTTACCATTGATATTTTAATTGTATTTCATTAGAACTTTTCGAACTTTTTGACTCCCATTGACTTTAATGGGTCCAAAGTTCGGTCATCTCTAGTTCAGTGTCCGTGCATATCGACGACCTTCTTACAGTATATAGGATACGTAGCTTTAAAAGAGAATTAAAGAGCATGTCCACCCTCAAAACAAGTTATCAGTTTTCTGCGCTCAACTCCAACAGCTATTTTTACCAGTTGATTACATGAATTTGTAACCAGATATTTAATGATAAGTTCTGTTCCGTTCTGGCAAAGCTATCTGCCTCCTCTCTCTGCTTAATGAGGTATTTATAAGCTTAAAGGGCATCTCCATCCTGCAGAAAAACCTTTGCTTATAATGTAGGGAATCCCTGCCCACCCCCTCTGTCTCCCTGCTTGTCGGAACTAGCAAACAGGGGCCAGACTGGCAGCCTCGGCACAGCCACCTCACAGAAGTGGCTGCAGTCAATGGAGAGTGTCATGAGTAAAAAGGTCTGTAAGTAGAGTTCTGCTTATTTTTTTAACAATCTTATCTGACAAGTCGGTTGGGTGTGGGCAGGGATACCCTACACTAAAGAAAATACTTTCAATGCTAGGTGAAAAGCAGCCAGGGAGGGATCAGGAAGGTGTGAGGGAGAGAGGATAAGGGCTCCCCTGCACATGCCACTGTCCTCTCGGAGGACAAGAAGGAGGCAGAAACTTTTCATATAGGAAGACACCTCCTACTCTTCAGTTTCCTAGACTTTGGACTAGCACCAAAGGGAACAGAGATGTAAGGTAATTTTTTTTTTTTTAATAACCCAGTGGGGACTGTAGTGGGTTACATTTCAATTTAGGGGGTGGACATGCCCTTTAAGTATGGGCAGTGGAACAGCAGTCAATCATTGGCTGTGATGTCAGTTGTCCCAGCCTTGATTGACTGCACGGAGGCCAGCTTACTCTGCCAAAATGGAGGCAATAATTATGCTTAAACATCTGGTTAGTAATGTCTGTCGACATTTTTCAAAGATCAGGATACACAAAATCCCAAACGTGCATATACACAGCATATACACAGCATAGCTAAAACGTTCAGGACAGTGTGTTTCCCTTGAACACAGCCGAAACCCCTATAGGGAGACTACCGCGGCTGAGGGAAATTTGCTGTATTTCCCAAATGACCGCTCTGCCGACCCAAGCGTTTAGTGGTTGTGCACTTGTTCGGGAAAGCCGCTACGCACACTGCTGTTAAACACACTGCTATATCGCTAGTGTGTGTACCTAGCTTTAGAATTCAATAAGATCTGATTGGTTACTGCCCCCCTGGTCCCTCCCACTCATGGACCTCCAGTTGCAGCTCGTGGGTGCCGTGTCCCCGCCCACTCACGGACGCCATGCCCCCACCCACTTGTGGGTGCCTAAGCCCCACCCACCCGTGGTACCTAAGCCCCGCCCACTCATGGGTGCCTAAGCCCCTCCCAGTCGTGGGTGTCGTGGCCCCGTCCACTTGTGGGTGCCGTGGCCCGCCCACTTGTGGGTGCCGTGGGTTACTCAGACCCCCCTACAGAAAACTCTGTGGAATCAGCCTTTTAAGGCAGAGTGAGAACAGAGCGAACAGAGCGAGAACAGAGTGAAAACAGAGAGAGAACAGAGAGAGAACAGAGCGATAACAGAGAGAGAACAGAGCGAGAACAGAGCGGAGACAGAGCCGAGAACGAGAGAGAACAAGAGAGAGAACATACTTTCACTGTCAGGACTTCACACAGCAGAGAGGAGAGGGACTTCCTGTCTCCCTCGCACATGAGGGAGTATGAGGCTGTGCACGCCGGCGGCACTGTGCAGGAGAAGCCTCAGGAATGTCACGTCAGCCTCCCACCCATTTACTTTCTGGTCAGTCATTTCTGTATATCTTGGGCTGTGGAGCACGTAGAGAGGTGGTTGATGGCTCATTTTAAAGGTAGGAAACTGACCTTTCATTTAAACTTAACTTGTTTGGAGACCACAGTTCCCCTGGTTAGTGAAATGAGAAAATACTTTTTGTATTTGCTATAAACTTCCTCTTTATTGTGCTATTGTGTGCCAATTCTATTGGCCCAGCCGTCCAGCTCTGTGGTTGATCTGGCTCTACTGGACAAAAATAATTTTTTCAACTCTTTTACAAAAAATGCAAATGTTAAAAAAAAAAAACATCAGATTCAGTTCATGATTAACTGACGGCAATTATATCTATATCTGCTTTTCTTTGTCTTTGACATAAACCCCAAATGTGGGTAATTTAAAAATAAATTGGCAATTAAAGGACGACTTACTGAAACATAAAATTGAAATAGTTCTAATAAGACAGATCTGTGAAATAATTGCAGTCTCGCTAAAGGAACATAGTTGCCTATACAGCATATTTAATAGCTTTTTAATCCCGTAGGGCGAACATTATAGACAGTGCTGGACATGCCGTGGAAAATGCATTTGTTGTCTAAATCGAGACAAAATATTATTTTGTGCACTAATTGCATTATATGTGTGTGTGTGTACAGTTGTGTTCATTGTAAACAAAGATGGAACATTGAGGATGAGCAGTTAAAGGGGAACTACAGTTGAAGGATCACCTTTTGGCTTGAAGGCTAGAAATGCTGCACTTAAACATTACACTGTATTAACCAAACTATAGTTTGATTGGTAGTTTAATACTGACAATTAGAGATGTCCGAACTTCCTTAAGTTTTCAAACTCCCGAACTTAAAAACCCATTAAAGTCAATGATTAGTACCGTAATAGTTCAAAAAGTTCAGATTAAATACAATTAAAATAGTATTGGTAACTTACTGTAAACGGCTCTGGGACCTGGAAAATGGTCTGGGGAATATGTACATATCACCAAAACTTGTTCAAACACTAACTTTCCTCACAGAGTCACGATTGGGCAATTGTCAGGTTTCCCCATGCTACATTCGAGGGTTATGGCCAATTAGAAGGTCACCGAACAATTCATTCGAGGTCATTCGAGGGTTACGGAATGATACATTAGAGGGTTACTGAATCGAACGCTTCCGAAATTAAAGTATACATTTAAGGGTTACCAAAACCAAAGGATACATTCGAGGGTTATCCCAAAATCAAAGCATACATTCAAGGGTTACCGAAATCAAAGCATACATACAAGGGTTACCGAAATCAAAGGCTACATTCAAGGGTTACCGAAATCAAAGGCTACATTCAAGGGTTACCGAAATCAAAGCATACATTCAAGGGTTAACCGAAATCAAAGCATACATTCAAGGGTTACGAATCAAAGCATACATTCAAGGGTTACGAAATCCAAAGCATCATTCAAGGGTTACCGAAATCAAAGCATACATCACGGTTACCGAAATCAAAGCATACATTCAAGGGGTTCCGAATCAAGCATACATTCAAGGGTTACCGATCAAAGGCTACATTTCCAATGGTTACCGAAATCAAAGCATACATTCAAGGGTTACCGAAATCAAAGCATACATTCAAGGGTTACCGAAATCAAAGCATACATTCAAGGGTTACCGAAATCAAAGCATACATTCAAGGGTTACCGAAATCAAAGCATACATTCAAGGGTTACCGAAATCAAAGCATACATTCAAGGGTTACCGAAATCAAAGGCTACATTCAAGGGTTACCGAAATCAAAGCATACATTCAAGGGTTACCGAAATCAAAGCATACATTCAAGGGTTACCGAAATCAAAGCATACATTCAAGGGTTACCGAAATCAAAGCATACATTCAAGGGTGTTACCGAAATCAAAGCATACATTCAAGGGTTACCGAAATCAAAGCATACATTCAAGGGTTACCGAAATCAAAGCATACATCCGAGGGTTATCAAAGTCGAAGGATACATTAAAGGGTTACCGATTCGAGAAGTCGATAATTAGCAAAAATAGTTTGAAAACCCCAAACTAATCCGTAGTTAGGGAAGTTCAGAAGAGGTCGAGTTTGTCCGAACTATTAAAGTTAGGTTTGGTCCATCTCTAGTGACAATATATTCTTCTGAAGGTTTTGAAGTTAAACATTTTTCAGCTATTGACTTGCACAGAATTTCAGGTTACAAAGGAGTCACACAAAAAGCAGATTTCTGAATACCCTCCATCATTCCCTTTAATAAGGTACACTATAGAGAAATGCATTGCACAGAGCCGTGCTAAGATCAGGTTCACTTCATTATCCTCACTCTGCAGCTTTGTACTATGTTGTTTCTATACACATACCTTTTGAATGGGGAATGTTGGAGGGTGTGTTTTCCATAAACATTGAAAATTTTGCAGCTAGAAATGGCAAACTCACCGAAATTCATCCCGCTTGCAGACTCACAGATTTTTTTTTTAAAAATCTGCAAGGTGACCCATTGAAGCCAATGGGAGTTAAAAAATCCAAAAGTTTCACCTAAAATGGAGGTATAAATAGCAATGGTAACTTACTATAAATGGCTCAGGGACCCGGGAAATGGTCTGGGGAACACAAATCAATGGCCCCCCCCAAAAAACACCGTCCGGTAACAGAAACGCCATGTGCTTCCTGTTTTGGCATTCCGCGTAGTATTTTTCAGATTTCTAGAAATTTCAAAAATTTACGAATTTGTAACTAGTGCAAATAGGGGCCAAATCATATTTTCCTAAGGTACCAGTTTGGTGGCTCATGTAATAATTACAAGATATGCTCTTCCATAGACCCTAGATCAGGGGTGTCAAACTCAATAACATAAGGGGACAAAATGAAAAAGACAGGCTAAGTGGTGGGCTGAATTGCTTTATTAAGAGACTTAGCAGGTGCAGGATAGGGTCACACGAGCCTAGTGCTGGGTCTCATCAGTGAAAGGGCATGAAACACACTGTGGGACCTGTGCCTATGGCGTGAACATGTGCTAATGTGGAAAACCCATTTAACTCTTCTGTCGCAGTAATGGAATGGCCAACTCCAATGGAAGATGCTTTCTCATACCTCCCCAGCACCAGGCTAGATAAGCGATCAGCTGTGACAGCGGTGACTGCATCCAAGCCTTGCTAGGCTGCTATCCATGTGTGCAAGTCCCATTAATGCAGTTTCAAGTAGCGTTGTAACTCTAGATCTGTTCATAAACAGCTGTTTGCCTGTATCTTAGTAAAGGTGCCTGCAATCAGCTGTTTAAAATCAGATCTACAGTAACAACGCTGCTTGGGACACAAATGGATAGCAGTGTAGTAAGTCTTGTTTGCGTTAGAGTCACGGGGGCCACAAAAAACAGCCAGACAGGGCCTTGTGTTTGACATGAGTGCCGTAGATATTGACCATTTAAATATAAGTTTAGCAATATTCATGTTACGAGTCTGGATATAAGGAAACACAGTGAGGTGAAGATGTCCAGACAGTGGTTTGAAATCTGTAACGGAAACATGAACATTAAGTTTCTATTTTTTAAGTATCTACAACAGTGTTTCTTTAAATGACGTGATTTCAACTTCTGCTGTGGTTCCGCGTAATTGGAACAGCAAGTTAGTCTATTGTATTTAGCAGTACAGGCGGTCCCCTGGTTACAAACCACCAAAGTTTAAATGTAACCCCATACTGGCCTCACTGTGTAAAGTTAAAAAATCCTTACCTTATTCCTCTGACCTTATGGTTCTCCTGCAGTCCAGGAAACTGAAGCGTAGGAGCTGTCCGTGTGTCATCTGGTATCTGCCACTTCCCTGTCCTGGAGGACTCTGCTAAGCTTAAAAATAAAATATTTTCTGTACTGCAGTTCCCTGAAGTAGCAAAAGAGGCAGAGGGAAGGTTGGGAAGTCTGTTTCTCTGTACTTTTTTAAGTTATAAACCTAGCGGTTAGGGTTGGGGGGGGTCCCCTACACTATAGAAAAATTTATATTTTGGGGTTGAGATACCCTTTAAGTGGAATTTGTACAGTAAGTTGGAATAGGTACATATACCTATTAAATGCAATTTAGATGTTTGCAGCAATTTTAAAAATGGATTGCGGTGCTGTCCGGCTTTGTGATCAACCGTATTTAATGTCTGGTACAGTGCAATGTGGGTAAAGGGGAGGGTTAGGGGCCCATTAAACAGTGGTGGGTAGCCAATCACTAGTGGACCACCTGACTTTTCCTGCAGACCACCATGCTGTACAGTATTTGCTTATTCCCCATTTGCATGCGCAAAGAAGATTCTGTCGGGACCTGTCATACTACGCGGCAGAGGAGTGAGCGATTGGGTAAGTAACTTACCTTCTCTCCTGGCTCCTGATCGTTTTATTGAAGAACGGGAGGTAAGGCACAGCTCCTTTACCTCCCGTTTTTCAATAAAACTAAATGTACAAACTTTATTTTTTCAGTGGAGATATCCTTTAAGTGTAAAAGTTGTAAAGCATAAGAAGGGGTTGGCATTTACCTTTATGCAGGGGTGGGGGTGGGGGGACAAATCCAGCACCTGCAAATTACCTTGATTAGAATGAAACACATAGAGTTGTTTGGTATGTTTGTAAAATAATAAAAGTTTAGCAAGAAGCCCCTGTCTTTATCCTTATGTATATTTATATAGATTTAGAACATTAAGGTATTGTTTTAATGCAGCACAAACGACCTTTTGCCAATATAACAATCTAATTCTTCATTTAGGAAAGTTGAAAAGTGAGATTAACATTATAAACTTTTGTTTCTTTATTAATGATTCTTTTAGTATTTTTTCTGTGGCATTTTTTTGAGATAGAAAATTTGGTTGAGTGATATAACAAGCTAAGAATATTAATTACAATGAAGGCTTATCGGTACAGGACTGTTATGCGATGCGTTTTGACACTGCAATGAATATGTAGGGATTATATTTAGATGTAGAGTGGGAGGCAGTTTCATCCCCTAGAGGCAGAAGAACATATCCTGTACAATATGTTTCCTTTTGATTTTGATTAAAGAATTGAAAAGAAAAAGTATACATTTTTAAACAAGATCCCGGCCTTATAGATACTGATGCTTAAAGGGCAAGTCCACTAAAAAACTATTTTGTCTTAAAATGTAGATTACCCCCCAAACCCTGCTTTCACATTATTTACAGTTTCCAAAGACACTCCTGAAATTCCTTACCTGACCAGGTCCCTTGCTGCTCCTACTCTGCCGCTGCTTCTCTTCCTGGTTGTGTCAGTGACATCACGCCCAATCGCCTGACAGCCGCAACCAGGAATTAAAGCGGCTGTCAGCGCAGAAGTCCCCTGCTCCTGTTTTTGCTCAAAATGAGCTCGAAACAGGAGCAGGGGGCGCCACCTAGATGGAGAGGGACCAGTAAGGAAGCTCAGGAGCATCTTTGGAAACTGTAAATATTGCAAAAGTGGGGTTTGGGGGTTAATCTACATTTTAGAAAAAAGTTTTTTTGCCCTTTAAAAATAATGGGGGTTATTCACTGAGATTCACTATCCCCGTTTATAGACATGTGCAATGTTTTTGCGCAGCATTACACCAGTTTAATAGCAGTATTGCACGGTTTATAGTGACAGTGTTTCTAATTGTGGCGAATTTCTGATTGTGTCGAATTACCACCTTTTCAAAAATTACTGCTAATAATATTTAATGCCTTCTGGGGACCTGGCCTTATTGCTTATTTCGGAAAACCTTATTCGATATTGGCCACAGAGCCTTTGATTATTATGGTTTTCGGGGGTCTTATTGATCTTATCACTAGCGATGAGAACTTTCTGTGAATGACCCCCAATATGTCTCCTGTCTTTCCATGTAATCCCAAAACAAAGATACTAACATCCTTTAGTACAAATATTCCTGTAGTTACTGCCTCCTTCTCCAGCTCAGCGAGCTTAGACATGCTCACTATGATTCTCCCAGTACAGGAATTCTCCAATCAGCTGTATCTCTCTGTGCTAAAAGGAGGAGAGGGAGAGCTTTCTGTAGTTAAATATTTTATTGATCTCACAAAGGTATATCTTTAGTTATGAATAACAATGTACAACAACAATGACTAGTTGTACATTGTTGTCCTGGTATATCTTATGCCAAATCAGATGTCCTAGGACAATCGTGTGACCCAGAGAACATTGTTAAGCCCTGCCTTGCCTAAGTAGCACACTGAACTCACCAAACCATTGATATTTCCAAGTTCATGTGGACATACACTAAAGCATATGCACACGCTCACTATGTACTCACAAACATTTCTAAATCATCAGCGTATGCTTAAACTACTTTTTTTAAAAAAAACTTCTGCTCTCTGCCTCCTCCCATGGTAAGTGCCCCCGGCACTCCTTCGATTTCTGTAAGAGGCGAGCATATTGGTGAGTTAAGACATGTGGGAGTAGCAAGAGTAGACAGTATTGTGTGCCTAAACATTAGGTCCCACAAAGTGCGTTGCGTTGTCCATTTTGAGCGCATTTAGGACAATGCATTTTGTCCACGTTCTGGTGTAATTTGCATTTGTCCTTGTGTGTCCGCATTTGTGTTCCTGTGCATTTTTTGGAAAATTACAGGAAATATTGAAGAAAATGCAAAAAAAGCAAAAACAAGTTTGTCCATGGGTCCATCCGCTTTTTTCTCATGAGTTCCCATAGACTATTTGTGATTCTGGCACACACAAACCAAAAGTCATGCACGCATGTGGATAAAAATGGACCGAATAGATTCGGAATGCAAATTATATAGTGGGAACTGATACTCACGATTTCCGTTATATCTTAAAATACATTGCGATTCGCAAAAAGGAAAATGCAACACATATAGTAAGACCTAACCCTTAGAGCAAGGCCACACTGATGAGCTTTTAAGCACAATTCGATTGCCCTTTTTGAAGTTCACACTAGTATGACCTAGTTGATGTGGCCACACTAGTGAGCTGCTGAGCGTTGCATGTGCGATCTGTTAATCAGAGCGCATGCAATACGCATTTTTTGTGCAATCGCATAAGCTCCGATTACAAATCAAAGGGGGATTGCAATTGGGATGGCACGGAACAAGAGTAATAAACATCAGAGAAAAAAATAGAAATCTGTGGGGTCCTTGCAAAAACAAATAAATATATAAAGGACAGTTCAGGGTAACAAAAGAAACAAAGAAGATTTGATTGGTTATCGGTTACCACCAACATCCAAGTCAGTGCAGATTTAAACATTTCCCTGTGCGTTATCCCTGCCTGTAATTTGCCTGGGTGTCTCTCTTATTTCATTCATCTTGCGCTGTTTGCTTTCAACAGCGGGGTTCCATTTGTACTGATGATCTGTGTGAAATGAATTGGCGAAATCCTTCTGTAAAAATATACTTTCTATATCCATACTCATTCTATTTCCCCCCATTCTTCTACTGACCTCTACTAAAATGTTAATAAGTTTTGTTGAGCGGCGTATAATAGACTTTTACTGTCATTGAACTGCTGTTTAGAATCCATTATTCTTCAGCAAAGTAATTAGACTTTGTTCAGTAACATTTCTACAGATCATTTGTCACCTCCTGTAATAGATACTGGTGAGTTTTGCGCAAAGATTTGCAATTAATGAAAAGCTTTGTTTATTTTTACAGAAAGGAATAAATTTATAACTGGGTTCCATTTAAAGAACATTTACCCACTGGGTAATGGGGGATTTTGCAAATAGGAGATTATCAGGGAGATTCAATAAAAGTTATTGTTTAAAATGGGGCTAATTTTGCCCCAACCAATCAGATCTTAGTTTACATTTGAAAGCTAACATCTGATTGGTTGGGGCAAAATTAGCACCATTTTAAACGATCAGAACTTTTATTGAATAACCCTGCTAATTTTCCATTAAGCATATTGGAAGATATTATTCTGTTTACAAATACATTAACCTGACCTTTAAAATAATATGATGATTATTTTTATAAACCACAGTTAAATACGGAGTCAAAACTTACCTGACTGTAAACACTTTGCAGGAGGGCTTCAGGTAAGTTGCGACATTTGGATGCCTCGATGCAGAAGGTTGATAAATACTGCGCTACTTTGTAGCCCTTTTTGCATCAGGTGCGCTGTAAATGTCCAAAAGAGTTTTGGACTTCGTGCAGGCCCCCGTAAAGGCAGTTCCAGACAGTAACAAGTGGGAAAATCGCACAAGTTTCCCTTTATGTCATTGTCCGCTTGCACTGTGATTAGCAAAAAAAATGGTAACCGCACATACTCCAAAAAGCAGATCCCAGTACAGCCACCTAGTGTGGCCAGACCAATTGGCCAACAATAGCGTGCGATTTTTAATGCGCAATCAAATCACGCTTTAAAATGCCCTAGTGTGGCCTAGCCCTAAATCTCACACTAAAACGATAATATCGTTACCCAGCTTAACAAACACTATTAATTCAAACTGCAATAAGGAAATGAATTTAGAAATTTAGATTGTATCACTGAATAATTTGTTCGCACAACACAATGCTTGGCCACGAAATATAACCACTGATTTGTATCTCTATTACCTGTGTAATACATTCTGCCCGTGAGTTGTATTTAATGTCCTTGGCACAGAAGAAGTCTGGCTTTCAGCTTGCCTAGAGGCACACACTCATGCAAATTTTACTGAGCTGAGAAGTTTTAAGCAGATGTTAATTATGAAGCAGACAATAATCTTTGCAAAAGGTGAATATACCAACTGGGAACGAAACAACGAAGACACGTTAATAAATTATTTATCTCTCTCGGATACATCTGATATTGATGCAGTTGGGTTACCATATGAAACATTTCGGGCTGCATCAACAAGTGAATAGAGGTTTGTGTGTTGTCAACTGCTTTCCTTTTCAGATGTCAGATGTCTGACTGTGGCAAGTGCTTTTAAAGTGCAAGTCCAGCCCTGAAATGAAAACTTAAATACAGGTAAATCACCCCCCAAAACCCTAAACGGGTTCATCCAGTTAGTAACTGTCAGTTATGGATTTGACAGTTAACATCACAGCCAATGACGGAATGTTAATCCCCTGTCTGCCTCTTCTGAGCATGCCCAGGCTCAGTACAGGCTCAGTACAGGTTTCTAAATTGCTCAGTTTCCATGAGGCATCCAGAAGCATAGCAGACATACAGTAATGAATTCATAGGACAAACTATGATATATCAACATATTTTAAAGAGGCCATTCCTTCTAAAAGATGTCCTTATGAGGGTGGAGTTGTCCTTTAATTGTGTGTTTTTTTAATTCTTTGTTTTATTTCACCCCACTATCCTATCACTTTGATCAATTACCCTTTAGAGGGGGATTCTGTATGTTCCTTTTTTGCTTAAACTAATGAGCCAAAGCTTAATTAAATGGTTAGTTGGAAGCCATTTTGAGCAAGGTGCGACAGAGATACTGTAGATGCAATCAGCAATTTTCATCTTCAAGAGTAACTAAACAGGGCAAAAACACTTTGAATTGCCCATTACTGGAAATTATAACTCTTCTCAAATATTAATGTACCGTAACATTTTTTTGTTGATCTGTGCTCCATTTCTTGAGATATCCAGTCTATAACATCTTTCAGCTGTCAATCTGCCTTATTATCATAAATGTTTCTGCTGTGTGCAGTTTTGCTGTAACTGGAATGGTGACTGTTGAAATGTGTGAATTGCATGGTGGGAAATTCCCTCTCCCAGTGCTGGCTCATAGTGATTACTGAGCATGCTTGCCTCACAGTTAGTCAAATTAGTCAAGAAGGGGGGGAACTGAGCCCTAGCAAAACAAGTTCTGGATTGAAGGCAATGCAGTAACACACACATCTCAGTGTAAGTGCTACTAATGTATTAATTTATAGATTACAGGGTATCTCCACCCCAAATGAAAAAAATACATTAAATTAAACACTCCCCAATCTTGATCTTGCTAGGTTAAATGATTCTCCTTGGCTCCTAAATGTACGTTTCAGCCCTTGCTGTCTTTTGCCTCTGCTCTGTACCTTTTCCATGAACATCAGCAATAGAAGTGGCCGGACCAGCAGCAGCTCCTGTGATTGGCTGAGGTATATATTCACCCTTCCTTTTTGTCTTCCCAGCGAATGAAAAAACGGCCAATGACTGACTGCTGCTGACCAAGTTGATTCCTCTGCTCATGTGCGTGCTCTCGAGCTTGTCCAGCTTTAAAGTGAGGAGGCTACATAAGAATAAGACGGCGCATCTGAGAGGTAAGTAAAAAACTGTGTTCTTGGGGTAGGTAGGGGGTGAAAATGCCCTTTAATACACAGCAAATATGCATTTTAGAAAAATAAAATTTCAACTAAATGCTGCCTACAGCAATGCATCTGTATCTTTCAAAGGAAAGATTGATATTCCCTTGTTTATTCATAAACATTGATGTTGTGTAAATGGGGGGTTATTTTATTTATTTTTTCTCATTTGTGCTTCTTTACCTTTTGCTACAAACATCTCTTTTACCTGTGATCATGTCTGTGTGCTTATGGACGAGCTTTATTATTATTATAGACTAATTCTCACTTTGAAGTGGATGAAGCCACAGAGAAATCACTGGATAGGCAGATTAAGGTGAATTTCTTAAAGGCATACAAATTTGTGTGCCCCCCATTAAAAAATGGCACAGCTGCTTTTACCATTTTCTTACAGAAACCATTTGCATTATGATCATTAACTGAGTTTCTGCTCGGTAAAGGCTAGACCACAGTAGCGCGATTTTCACGTGTTTTTGAATTAAATGAAAATCGTGAGAACGCAAAGATTTCTGCCATCTCCGATGCGCTGTGATTTGCACATCCGTTTCCATAACGCATGCGCATATTTTTTTTGCGCAATCCCATGTGTAACCATAACGGAAACTAGCAAAATCTCATGCGCAAACACGCAACAAAGCACCGGAGTTGTGCGATTATGTACACGCTTCCGATGCATTGCAGTGTGGCCTCAGCATAGACTGCTTTACCCCAGCCTGCAAAGGAACAACCAGTGTAATGCATTAATTTCTTTTACTGAGCATGGAAATATTAATCATAATTTTGCACCTTTAGCTCACCCAGCAATAAATACTTCACTGTGAAGATCTACACATCATTCCCAAAATAAACAAGCAGCCGCACAAAGAAAAGGAAAACCGTCAGGAGCATTATGGAACACTGCTAACTGAAACATGTGTTTAAAGGGATGGATCAAACCATCTAACTATATGAGGGGCAGCTATTCCAATAATAATATTTAGCAATCTCTCAAGTCATCCCATTGTTTTATTTTTCCTTTAAAAAATGGCTAACATAGGGTTAGCTAAAGGTTCAATGCTCAGGCAAGAAATGTTAGGTGAAAAGAAAATAATAAAAAGAACTTTCTAGCCCTCCCCCTCCTTTTGTTGTTAATGAGCTCTCCCGGCTAGCCAACTCTAGCAACTTTCTTAGCAACGCACTGCCAGCCCTTAGCAACCACACAACAGTTACCACTGCTGGCTCAGTGCTCGGCTCTCAGAGGTCAGGTCTGTCTGGGTATGAAAACTTATTATGTATTTTTCACACAATGTGACTTTATAATGTTATTGTTTGTTTGACTGTGTTGGCTGTGAGTGTTGCACTATTTGAATTAAAATGCAAATTTCCACTTTTATAAATGCAGCTCATAAAGCATGTACCAAATATGTTGCAGTCTATAGCTGGGACTTGTGAGTACCCAGTTTTCTGGTGGAATTCTGGGAGTTGTAGGGAGAGATCAGGTTTGCCATCTCCTTAAATGAGGACGTTCTGGTGATATCGCTACTGTATGTGCATGGCCACCTTAAAGGGGAACTGTGGTCTCCAAACAAGTTTATGTTAAATGAAAGGCCAGGTTCATACCTTTAAAACGAGCCATCAACCACCTCTCTACGTGCTGCACAGCCCAAAATATGAAGAAATCACTGATCAGAAAGTTAGGGGGTGGGAGGTTCTGAATCTGCGGTCAGAAATTCTATTTTCTCCTCTAATCTGCGGTTGCCACATGCTCAGTGCATGACTGAAGGGTAGGAGGGGGGTGGGGAGAACAGCACAGCCCACAGCACTGCTTTTTTTAATGCCTCCCACTTGCTGGCCCTTCCCAATAGTGGGCCCTGTGTCCCCTCCCCTTGCAGCCCCCTGTGGCCCCTCCCACTCATGGAATCTGTGGCTCTGCAAACTCGCGGGTCCTGTGGCCCCTCCCGGGGCCCCAGAGTGGGAGGGGCCTTTGGCCCCCGAGTGGGAGGGGGCCAAGTGGGAGGGGGCCCACAAGTGGCAGGGGCCCTGTGGCCCCCAAGTGGGAGGGGCCCCTGGGCCTGCAAGTGGGAGGGGGCCGCAAGTGGTAGGGGCCCTGAGGCCCCCAAGTGGGAGGGGGCCAAGTGGGAGGGGGTCCACAAGTGGGAGGGACCCACAAGTGAGAGGGGCCCTGGGGCCCACAAGAGGGAGGGGGCCTGTGAGTGGGAGGGGCACCCTAGTGGGAGGGGCCCCCAGGCCTGCAAGAGGGAAGGGGCCCACAAGTGGGAGGTACCCTGGGGCCTGCAAGTGGGAGAGGCCCCAGGGTCCACAAATGGGAGGCCCTGGGGCCTGCAAGTGGGGGGCCCAGGGGGCTGCAAGTGGGAGGGGTCCCAGAGCCATGAGTGGAAGGGGCCACAGAGCTATGAGTGGGAGGGGCCACAGCACATCAGTGGGAGGGGCCACGGGAGGCTGCAAGGGGAGGCCGGAAGGGGCCATGGGGGCCCACGAGGAGGAGGAAACACGGAAGAGGGACTGTCACATGGTTTAAGTGCAGGAAGCAGGAAGTGCAGGGGATCTGGTGATGCTGCAACCATATCACACATATAAATGTAAATATCTTCAAAACTATGTAAAATAAATAATGAAAGTAAATTGCAAAAATCCTCAGGAAAGCAATTCCTGTCAATTTAGTCATTTTTGGACCACAGTTACCCTTTTCAACACATGTGTTTAAAAATGTGTTTCGACTAAAACACATTTTAGTGGAATGGAGTATAATGTGTAGGGATGACGAACCCGAACCCGAGTTTGAGCCGAACTTTATAAGTTTGGATGAACTCAAAAAATTTGAACTAGTTTGAGTTTGAACTAGTTCGTTTTTCCAGACCCTTTTTTGTATTTTTAATAATTATCCTAAATTCAATAATTAGCGAATTTAAGGGCCTTTCGCTAACCCTAGAATGTATAGTTCGCTAACCCTTGAAAGTATCGTTAGTTTCCGGTAACCCTCAAATGTACGGATCGCTTTCGCTAACCCTCAAATGTGTTCATTTTCGGTAAACCTCTAAAGTATCGTCCGATTTCGGTAACCCTCGAATGTGTGGAACATTTTCGCTAACCCTTGAAACGCCTCAAAAGTATCTTCCGATTTAGGTAAGCCCTCTTTTTTTTTTTTTGGTGATGTTCCCCAGACCATTTCCCAGTGCCACCGTCATTTAGAGCTAGTTACCATTGTTAGTTTAGCTGTAAAATACCCGGACTTTTCAAACTATCATTCCCCCATTGACTTGAATGGGTCCGTTTTTGAACTTTCTCTAAGTTCGAAAGTTCGAAAACGGACCGATCTTATATAGTTTGGCCATCTCTAATAATGAGCAGTGTACTTGCGTTGAAATGCACTGCTACGCAGCTTGTAACTGGATGCATCACACAGCAGTGCACTGGACAAAAATATTGTCTTCAAGTCAAGATTAGAGATGTCCGAACTTCGAAATCCGGTCCGCGCGAGGATCCGCCATTTTCGAAAAAATCCGTAAATTCGAAAATCCGCGACGCCCCGTTAAAACGTATTAAAATGAAAGTTCGGCAAAATCCGCATTAAAAGTGGTCTAAATACCTTGGTAATGTACACTTAATCACTCAGGGACCTGGGTAATGTCCTTAAAACACGTATCAATGCCTACATACCTAAAAATTACAGTCCGCTAGCGAGAACGGTATTTTTCGAAAATACGAGATTTCCGTAAAAACAAGGATCTCCGAAAAACGAGGATTCCCGTAAAAAACGTGTAATCATGTTAGCTGCCATTGGCTATTTTGGGTCATGTGGCTTGCTCCGTCTTGAAAATAACCCCAAAATTCGAATTTACAAGAATTTCTCGTTTTTACGAAAATTCTCATAATTACGAGAATCCGCGTAATTACGAGGATCTTCGTTTTTTCCGGGTCCTGGAAGATCGCAGATTCTCGATTTCGGAGATACTCGTATTTTCGAAATTTTCGTAAAAAAAAAAAAAAATCCGCGGTTCGGAAGTTCGGAAGGCGGAAAATCCGGAATAATCCGCCGTTCTCGGACGGGATAAATCCACAGCGGATCCCGGTTCGGGTCCGCGAACCGGCCATCTCTAGTCAAGATAACTTTTTAACCCAGAAGTTAGCTGCACATGTTAGACCATTAGCACAAGAACCTGGATATGAACAGGAGAAGAAATCCAGCCATAGTGAAAATAACGGGGAGATTCAATACCTCCAAACGCGTTACTTACCTTAGCCCGATCCCGCGATACAATAACTGACGTAAACCGGATTACATCAGTTATTGCATCGTGGGATCGGGCTAAGGTAAGGAGCGCGACCTTAACACTCCACAACCTTTACGAGGTAGCGCAAAACTTAACGGCAGGTGTTTTGGATCATTAGCACAGCGCTATTTCCAAAAACATTCGCAAATGGCTATGTGCTCTAAATTCCGTCTAAAACCCACGTTAACCTGAATTTTTTTCGGGTTAACGTGGGTTTTACACGGAAAAGGGCCATATTGTATCTCCCCCTAAGAGTACTGTGATACTTTTTCTAAGGGCTAACGGTTTATTAAGTTGACAAGCTTTCAAGGGTTATACCCTCTTCATCAGGTCAGAGCAGTAACTTGTCACTTTTTCTAAGGACTAGAGATGGCCGGATTTTCCGCCTTCCGAACCGCAGATTTTTTTTTCCGAAAATTTTCGTAATTACGAGGATCTCCGTATTTTTGAAATATGGAGAAAACGGAGGTCAACTTAATTACGAGAATTCTCGTAATTTCGAAAATTTTTGAAAAAAGAAAAATTCTTGTAAATTCGCAGAATTTCTGCATTTTGGGGATTATTTTGAAGACGGAGCAAGCCACATGTCCCAAATATCCAATGGCACCTAACATGATTATTGCCAGCCCCCTGGGTATAAAGGCTGCTTCACAGCGCGCATTTTGTCAGTGTGTTGGAGTGTGTTTAGTGGAGACCTGACAGTGTAGGAGTTGGAGAGATTTTTTTGTGCTTTTTGAGCTTTTTTTGAGCTTTCTGTGTGGATTTCAGTATGGTGGTTTAGCACTTGTTGTTAACCACCCCTGTATTCACACATCTTGAGACCCAACAGTCCTTTTAAGGACTAACCTTGTTGTAACGGAGAGAGGACCCATCTCTCCACTGAGAATGTGGACCGCCTTACATTCATCAATGAATGAGGTGTGGATCACATCTCAGTACAGCACCCTTATTGCTGATGCTGATGCCCGTGACTGAAGGCCTCCTGCCCTTGGCCACCCGTACTGCTCCTTCCGCCTTATTTTCCACCTAGAGGCTTAGCTGATGCCAGCTTAGCTAGCAAATGTCAAATTTTTATTTTTGACAGGGCCATATATGGTCCTACCTTGCTCTACTGCATTCAAGTTGTGAAATAACAAATGCTCTGCAACAACAGCTACTTTGTGGATAATTTTTCTAAGATTGGGTCCATCCTACTTGGCCTGAGAGCAGTACTTTGTTCTTCTTCTTCTCTCTCCACGAGGCACCTTTGTGGTGTCACCTACTCTGACCATCTCATACAGCCGCAAACAGCTCCTCTGTGGCTAATGTTTTCACTCTGGGTCAATCCTGCCTGGCACTAGAGCAGTACTCCATATATACAAAGTGTGGGCCTGGTGTAACTCAATGGTGTGGTTCCTACAAAGCCTTACCCGTTCACCCGCTTTCCCTTGCAAGAAGCATACTCTGAGAGAGAACAATGGGGTGAGGGGTATGTCCAGTGGGGCCAAGCCTGCCTGGCCCCACAACAATGGTGGCAAACCGCAGTGGACATTATGTACCCAGTACCCCCCATCGCCTTCTTTACCTTGTTGTGTGCAAACTACTATATAGGGGAATGTGGCCAATGTGGTGTGTGTAATGGCATTAATGGTAAGGTATATACAATAATATGTTTTTGTCAGAAGTGAATTAAATATTTTACTACTTATTACAATACAGTAATATATAAAAAGTATACTTTCCTTCCATCAGTTGCCGCATGGCTTGAACATAATGAGGCCTCTGCCTCTTCAAGATCAGACCACTGTCTCTGGAGGGTAGAGACAGTGGTCTGGTAGCCGAAGCGGCGCAGGAGCCGGTGCTGGAGCCCCTCCATAATCCTGTGCTTTCGGCGCCGCGCATGATAGGTGCCAGGGGGGAAATCATCATACCCCCTGGCCAGGAGGTACAGTGTGGCATACATCTGCCTTACAGAACTCGCCATTGTGCAGGCAGAAGGTTCCGGTTCCTCGTATTTACGGAAATCCCAGTTTTTACGGAAATCCTCGTATTTTCGAAAATACCGTTTTTTAAAAATCACACTAGCGGACTGTAATTTTTAGGTATTTTAGGCATTGATACGTGTTCTTAAGGTCATTACCCAGGTCCCTGAGTGATTAAGTGTACATTACCAAGGCTATTTACACCACTTTTAATGCGGGTTTTGCTGAACTTTCATTTTAATACGTTTTAACAGGTCCGCTCGCGGATTTTCGAATTGACGGATTTTTTTGAAAATCCGCGGATCCTTGCGCGGACCGGATTTTTCAAAGTTCGGACATCTCTACTAAGGACTAACAGTTTATTAAGTTATCACAGTACTCTTATTTTTAAACATCTATATATTGGACTAATATGGCAGTACAATAATTTTCTGTGCCATAGTGAAAAGAATCTGAGGGAAAAGGGGCAATTATGTATCAGTTAGAAATCTTCCTGGGTTTATTTTCCCTTATTTAATACTATAGCCCTTTATCTGTTTAGGATATACTTTGTGCACAATGAAGTGCCACATTTAACATCGGGAATATGAGCTCCTACATGGAATAACATTATTTGGGGGCAACTTATTTTTATGCATTTTGTCGGGTGATCATTCGTTGATATGCCTGGCGGATTGACGAACGCATACACACATGCGATTCTTGGCCCGGAACAGCTGTGGTCAGGGGTCGATTGCTCGGTGCACGCATCGTACATGTGTTCAAACCTACACTTTCAGAGAAGAATACATGGAAACAAATGATTAGCACAATTAAAAACTTGTTTTCTCTTCTTTCTTTCTAAAAGAAAACTTCAAGGCCATTTAAAAGAGATATTGTCGATTAAAGGAAAGTAGCGTGAGGTACAAAAGTTAATTTTTTCAATTAACCTCTTTGATGTTCTCTACTTCGTGCCGAGACTGTTTAACACTTGGCTTTTTCTATACAATGAATGTGATTTTCTCTCACCCAGGAAAGCCTTTGAACAAAAGTTCTGTTAAGGCAAAATGTTACAATTGTATAGGGGAGCTTGAATATGAAGAGTGACTGGATAAGTTACAATTATGTATGCTGGAGAAAAGACGCTTGCGTGGGGATATGATTACTGTGTATAAATTCATTAACTGGTCATACAATAAACTATCTGGAACATTGTTCACCAATAGAACATGTCAGAGGACACACGGACATCCCTTAAGACTTGAAGAAAAGAAGTTTAGGTTTCAAGTTGGGAAAGGGTTTTTCACTGTGAGAACGGTAAAGCTATGGAACTGTCTTCCAGTGGACGTTGTTATGGCAGGTTCATTGGATAGTTTTAATAAAAAGCTGGATGAGTTTCTGCAAACAAGGAATGTTGCAAGTTACTGGTATTGATACATAAAGTAGAGTTGATCCAGGGAAATTTCCGATTGCCACTTGGAGTCAGGAATTAATTTTTTTCCCCTTCATAAATTTGGTGGGGGTTTTTGTTTGCCTTCCTCTGGATCAACAGTTAGGCAGGAAATGAGGATATTGCTGGATGGGTTGGACTGGATGGATGTATGTCTTTATTCAACCTCAAATACTGTACTATACTGTACTGTACTATACTATACTATACTATACTATAATGTGCTTTATTATTTGTCATAAAAATTTTCCATTTAAGGTTTGGTACACAATGACCCATTTGTGACTACAGATCACTCCTGGTTTTTGATTTGGAATTGGCGTTTTTTTAAAATCTGTGGATCTGGAACTTATCGGAAATCATGTTTAAAAATATAAAAATTGCGATTGGAAAGTTAAAAATCTTCGGTGAAAATCAAAAATTCCACTTCAAATCGGATTTTCAGAATTTCAAAGTTCTGCTGTGCAGAATGAACTCACCTTTTTCGTTCATTTCTGTCCGTGACGGATGTTTTAGCAAAATCAGTTAGCCCAATCAGACATGATGGAAAGCCACATGATTGGTCAGGCCAAAAAATCTATGTGTACCGCTTTAACTTTAGACTAGACTAAAAATTGTTGTGATTGCGGTTGCTGTTTTTCCCAAGCTCTACTGCTTCTGGTAACACAATCCTCATTTGGCACCAGCACCACAAAATTAAGAGTAACTAAGTATAATTTGCCTTATAGTTTAGAAGCTGCTGGTTTAATTGATGTGTCACTTAACCTTTCTTCTAACAAAAAAACAAGTCAAAGGTTTATTTCCTTATCTTCCTCCTCCTCTATCCAATGGTTTTAGTTTGTATTTACCAAGGGTAAGAGACTGAAAATAAAAGTAATTTGTAAGCTCGCTATAGTAATTATTAACTATACCCTCGTGGGTATATCTTTGGTTAGGCATCAGGTAAAAAACACATGTGATACTTTATATTAACTATCAAGTTTGGGCTAGAGATGTTCGAAACTGTTGAGTTTCGTTTTCGAATTTTTGGAAATTTTGAAAAAAAAATTCAAAAATTTGAGTTTTGATTTTCAGAAATCACCTACTTTCGATTTTCAAAAATCGTCTATTTTCGAAAATCGTCTACTTTCGATTTTCGAAATTTGGGAGTTCCGAAAGTTTTGTCGGGACTTCAAAACCCTCAGATTCGATTTGAAACTGCGTTCTAATCGAACCCACATTACATCTCTAGTTTGGGCTATAAAATGTGAAAAATACATTTCCTCCATAGTCCTCCTTTAAGGTAGGTATACACATTTTAAAGTTAACAATATAGAGTAGTTGGATCCTCATTACTAATTTAATTATTTTCTGATACTACAGTACATTTCACATGAAATACCCCTTTTGAGGGTTTATGTATTGCCTGTGTATCTATAAGGAATATTACAATCCACTTGATTATCTAGCATAGTATTTTATACATTCCAGTGGTTCTAGTCTGTACATGATAATAGATCTAATATTATCTGGTTTAGGTGCAGAACTGGCAAATTCCAAAAAGAAACTGCAAACTCTGATTAGCAGAAACCAAATATGGTGAGTAGAACATTGACCCATCTGACTCTGTTGTTTTGTTGGCTATGAAAAATATATGCGGTGGTCTATGTCCTATCTCTTGGGCTTTCCCCTACAAATATTGATTTTCGCCCAGAAGACCTTTTCTAACTCAATCGTAAGGCAAGTCAACTCGGCTGAAAGGACACGTATGAAAAATGCCTGTGCTATTAATTTGCAGCATCCAACTAGATGTTAGCTTTTTACTGGGTTACTGCAGTTAGATAACATTTGATTGGTTGCTGAAGATTACTAGCACAGGCAAATGTTTGCACCTTTTATTACATCAGCCCCCATGTATTTTAAATGTCAGTTTAAATAAAAGATGCACTTTAGCCCAGAAGAGATATTGACATTTTATTGTGCTAGGCCAAAGCTGTATTATGAACCCGAACACTTTATGTGTAGTGATAAATATCTTCAATGGCCATTTCGTCTTTCACTTGGCACAAATAAGGAGTAGTCACTCTCGGCTGTGATTTCTTTTATATTACACTTTATGTCTACATTTAGTAAGAATATACTGGAACCTGGCTTGAAATTAATTGGCAAATGCAATAAATAAAAATATATTGTAAAACAATACTACATAGATTAAGTGGCGTAGCTAGAAATCGCAGGGCCCCATAGCAAGATGTCGTCAGGGGGCCTGGTAGGATCCCAACGCCCCTGCAAAGATTCTACATAAATAAATAAGTACATTTTGATAGAAAGAAATTGCATAAAATACTGTATATTATAGAAAGGATCAAGACAATATTTATATTTTCTTTATATTTATTCTTTAGGGTAAAATTCTTAAAATAAGGTTTTGTTAATGGACAAAGGTCAAGACCAAAGGAGATTATTAGGCTCACTATTTCTGAGTGAATCATAGAAATTCAACACCAAAAAGACTTTAAAACATACATTTTTTAGGCCAACAAATGCTGCTGGATCAGGCAAGTCAACCCTAAAAACATGTATCCACTCCTTAGTCTAGGTGGATACCATTAACTTCATGAATTAAACACCTATATGCTGCAAGGTTATGAGATGTATTGGCTGGTCTTATTACCCAATACATCATCCTTGATGTCATGGCCATACATGACCGAATTTGGGCATGGAGTTTGGGGTTTATGCGAGGGCATCGCTTTAACACATGCCCAAGCTTGTAAAGAGCTTTAACAGCAAAGGAAGGAGGCGGTAACTTTGGCAGATCAAAATGTTTAGGTGTACTGACTACATCGATTCAGTTGAGTGTATACACGTGGACAAGTAAGTAGATTTCTCTTTAAAGGGTGGACATGCCTATTAAGTATTATTTGGTGCTGATGTCTAGAAAAATGCAATGTGGTCAGTGCACACCCATATCAAAACCTCTTTGTCACAAACCCCCCGGTCCCAAGACGCCCCAACCACCTATCCGTTACCGGAAAACACACTCCAAGCAACCGACAGGCGGACGGAACAGATCAGACACGGTGGGTTTGGTGAACAAACAATATACTACACAATTAATATTACTAAATATCAATATACTCTCTCTGCCACCACATCCCGATTAAACAGCGGAATGACCTGTTACCTATATCTATGGGGATATCCACACCCCTACTTCTAACAACCTGTAAGAAAATTGGTTATTCACCCTTAATATTCTATACACAGTTATACAGTATCTCTATATACCTACACAATACTTCTCTATAGTACCATGTTTTGGGATATACTCAGAATAGGACAATAGCCTATAAATTTTATACCATTTATTAAAAGTTGACAAAAATAGTGCATAAAAATATAAAGAAAAATAAAATAAATCACTGAACATAAAGCTGTAACACAAGTGAGGGTAGAAATGGGTAAAAGAAGGAATACTTAAGGATAAATGGCATCTGAATAGTCCATGAGAAGAGTCCAGAACTTGTTAATCCAGTTTATGGGAAAATAATAGTCCCAATGATAAGTCCTGCTGTAAGCCAATATGGTCTGTCCGGTTGGCTAGATGGTATTGAAGATGTTATAGAAGATGTTATGACAGACTCCTTGTGATGAGACCCACTTCCATTTTTATCCTTTGCCAGAAAATGGGAGAGTTCTGGTCTCTAGAGGGGCGGACTTGGTTCTGCCCCTGAAGGTTGGTTCCTATTTTTGGAGGGAATTTTAAATATACAATTCTCCTCCAGTCCATAATCTGTGAACCGTTCATATCACATTCAAAATAATATCATGATGGTTTATAACTAATTTTTCCCAACAGAACAAGACTAAATATGACAGATCTAATCGATTGTAGGCCTAAGAAGGATAATATCCCAAGTTTGGCTCGGGCTATGATATTGTGTCAGGTATCTATGAATGTAGAATTAATTACTGGATAAACTGGGGGTATTTATGAAAACCTGAAATAATTCTACATCCTGGATTATTAAGGAATATGAATGACGTTTCATCTGCCATTTGGTTTCTGCTGTTGGTCTCTACTAGGAGATTCCCTGCTGTTCTGTTGCCTGCTAGTCTGTGTTAGTGTTTGTATATTACACCTTGCCGCTTTGAAGTTAGACCCCTTGCTAGTCAGCTAATTTAACACCAAATGGCCCTGCTATTCTACCTATATCTACAAGTTAACATGAATTAACTCTGTGATACCCATGACAGGGAAACAATGTGGGAGCTACCATGCTGCTTCATCATGTCAATATGGTGAAATAAAAGAAAATTGGGGGAGCAATTTCAGATATTGTCTATGGCGTTTTACATGGCATACCTGTTCGTCACACTCTTTAACAACTTTTGATGCTACTTTGTAACACTGTCTCATTTTTAATTTACTATACAGGAAGATGTTTGTCATAATGAAAGTGTGTTTCTGTCTGTTACTCAAATGAATACCCTCCTGGAACAAGATATAGCCGGCATCCAAAGGTATGTATGATTACCATATACAAGAAAATGGTCCAATGATCTTCACAAGTTGTTCTTTAGAAGCTTTACCTTTGGGAAGTGTTCCCGATTTTCAAACATAAACAATGGCCTAGGATAAGCACTGAAACATGCTTGGAAAACTTGGTGGGCTAAGTCAAGGACAGTAACAGCCGCAATCGGCTGCTCCTGTATAGTTAGTATAGTACAATATTTGATGTTGAATAAAGACATATGTCCATCTAGTCCTACCTATTTAGCAATACCCACGTTTCCTGCCCAACAGTTAATCCAGAGGAAGAGAAAAAAAACTGACTCCAAGCGGGAATGAGAAATATCTTTGGATGAACTCCAGTAACATGAAACATTCCTTGTTTTTAGAGACTCATCCAGCCATTTTAAAAAAAAAAATTCTAATGAACCTGTCATCACCACGTCCACTGGAAGACATTTTTTAAACATTTTTAAGGGGTGTTTGGTGTCCTCTGACATTGGCGAACAATGCCCAAGATAATTTATTGTATAGATAATTAATGTATTTATACACAGTAATTATACCCCCACACAAGCACCTATTCTCTAGTGTACATAATTGTAACTTATCCAATCTGTCTTCATATTCAAGCTCCCCCAGTCCCCTTATTAATTTAGTTGCCCCTCTCTAAATCCTTTCCATTTCCAAAATGTACTTATTTTTACACAGGATTCCAAAACTGCACCACATATTGTAATTGAGGCCTTGCCAATGCAGCTATGGGCAACAAGACAATATCTTGCTGCCCATAGCTGCTGCCGCCTGGTTCTGCTTGCTAGATTTAAGTCGCAACCCTTTTCAAACAGAGATTCAATAAACACAGAACCATTTCTAGTATACCAGTAACCCCCTGATTCTTTTAAAGAATGATGCGCCGCGTTAATCTCGGCCATTCCACCTTGCAGGTGGTGAAAACTGCCGAGATTACAGGGGGCTGGAAGGGGATGCTGGGAAAGGGTCGCATTCATCAGAGGGGCGCAGTGGGGTGGTACACCCACCCTGCCCTCGCCCCCCGTGGCGAGGGCGGGGGTGTACGCCCACCCCACCCACACACCCCATCCGCCGTGACCCCATCCCAGCAGCCCCTCCCAGACCCCCGCTCCGTACTCTCACGGGGAGGGGGAGGGAAGGGCCCGCTGGGTGGGTGGAGGGACCCTCCAGCGGGGGCACTGAAAAGTGCCTTTTGGGGCTTAAGGGGTCCCGCAGCTCAAGCCAGGACCCCCCTCCAAAGCTCTATCAGGGCCTTTGCGGCACTTACAAGTGCCCTTGCGGCTCTAACAAGAGCCCTTTGGGGCTTAGGGGTCCCGCAGCTTGAACCAGGCCCCCCTTCCCTGGCCCTATCAAGGCCCTTGCGGCACTTACAAGTGCCCTTGCGGCCCTGAGAAGGGCCTTTGGGGCTTAAGGGGTCCCACAGCTTGAACCGGGACCCCCCTCCCCGGCCCTTGTAAGGGCCCTTGATGCACTGAGAAGTGCTAGGAAGTGCCAGTGAGTGGCTCTTAAAAGAGCCCTTTGGCGGCATCTTCTTTCTTCCATCTGGTGACACCAGCTCCGCTGAGGCCGCCGACCCCCGAGAGGTACCCCTGCGGCTGCAACGAGGCCGATATTGCCGGTGTCTTGATCTGCCGTGGCATCTTCCGGCTAGCGACACCAACCCCACTGAGGTCGCCGATGCCAGGCAGGCTCACTGCGCATCAGCGGAGCTGATGTTGCTAGCCATTTCTTTCTTCACCCATCTACTGTGATGGGTGGTCGCATCTGCCGCGGGGGGCGAGGGCGGGGTGGGCGTTCCACCCCACCACACCCCTCTGATGAATGCGCTGGCGCCGCCGGCCTCAGCAGAGCCAATGTTACTAGCCATTTCTTTCTTTACCCATCTACTTTGATGGGTGGTCGCATCCGCCACGGATGATGAATGCGACCACCCTCGGCGATCCTTTCCTGGCATCCCCTCCCAGACCCCTGTCCAGTATCGCCACAAAGATAGTTCAAATTACCGCTGCAATGCCGCTCGCCATTATGAATATGGCGGTATCAGTATTTTTTCCTGCGGCGATGTGTGGTGGTAATTTTACGGTGCTACTATCGGCCTTTTATAAATATGGCCCTAGGTCTTGGTAATTACAAAAAATAGAAGCACACTCATTCCAATTGGCTAAACAGGATCTACACAGCTGCAGATTCCAATAAAAAAAATGCAAAAACAATGACCCTCTTATACAGTGACTTCTGTACAGTTACAATCCCGTAAGAATTAAAGGGGCACATTCATGCAACAATCCCGCTTGTACAATGCCAGGAAATACCAATACTGTACGACTGTTGACATGTATGGCAGATCAAGAACAATCTTCTTGATTTTTTTCTATTAGACATGCTAGAATTCTATTTATCAGACTGATTATATGATGTTGGGGTCGTACAATTGATAATTGCTTTTATGGGCACCTTACTAAATAAATGCACCATACATTACTAAACATTCTATTTACAGAATATTTAAACTTAAAGAATTTTCAGAAACCAGTAACATCAATTTAATTAAAGGACAATAACTCCTTTGTAGTACAATAACATTAAAAAGTACTGTACCATTACTGCATAACTTAAATATTTAAATTTAAAATACTACTCTTTCAATATAGTAACCGCAGTAAACGTAACTGCAGAAAATTCTAACCTACATAAACATGCTTATAATAGTCACATGCTTATAATAGCCACTCAGCTATGTCACAGTGAATTACATGCTTATAAAAGCCACTCAGCTATGTCATTGTGAATTAAATGCTTATAATAGCCATTCAGCTATGTCACTGTAAATGACATGCTTATAATAGCCACTCAGCTATGTCACTGTAAATTACATGCTTATAATAGCAACTCAGCTATGTCACCATGAATGACATGCTTATAATTGCCACTCATTAATTTTGTGACAATTACTGCATTAAACAAGAAAGCTGAGAATTAAAATAACAAAAGATATCATATCTCTTACTGCATAACTCAACCATTATTAAAGGGTGCTTGTGAAGGTTCTCATTCATCCAGGTCATGGTATATCTGTTGTATTCAATTAGATCAACTGGACTTGAAATGTAGTTCTTGAAGACGTTTCGCTAGTCATCCGACTGGCTTTCTCAATTCAGAATGACTTGTACAAGAATCTGTGGCAATTATGTACCCTGCAAATCCCAATTAGCATATCACAGCCAGGTGTTAAGGGTGTGATTAGATAGAATGTGTTCACAGAACACATTAATGCGGTGGACCAAAACATTAAATTCACAAGGGAAGAGGTACAAAACAACAAACTGGCTTTCTTGGACTGCTTGGTAGAAGTTAAGGAAAATGGTAAACTGGAAGTAGAGGTTTACAGAAAACCAACACACACAGATCAGTATTTGATGTTTGACTCCCACCACCCTTTAGATCACAAGCTGGGGGTCATCAGAACCCTGCAACACAGAGCCGAGAACATCCCCACTAGCACAGAGGCGAAGGCTAAAGAAATGAAACATCTCAGAGGAGCCCTTAAAACTTGTGGATATCCAGACTGGGCCTTTGTCAAAAGAAGTAGAAGGAAAGAAAAGAACATGAATACCAAAAGTGAAGTGGAAAAGCAAGACAGGAGGAAGAACATGGTCATCCCATATGTAGCAGGGGTCTCCGAGAAATTAAGAAGAATTTTCAAAAAACATCATATCCCTGTCTGCTTTAAACCGAACAACACACTGAGGCAGCAATTGGTACATCCGAAAGACCCAATACCAAAACACAAGAAAAGCGACATCATATATGCAGTGCAGTGCAGTGAAGAATGCTCTGATTTGTATGTGGGGGAGACCAAACAGCAACTGCATCAACGTATGGCCCAGCACAGAAGAGACAATTCCTCGGGTCAGGACTCAGCCGTGTATCTGCATCTTAAGGATAAAGGACATACCTTTGAAGATTGTAATGTTAACAAGCCTGTGAAGAACGTGACTGGTTCAAGAGAGGTGTTAAGGAGGCCATTTATGTGAAAATAAAGAACCAAGCCTAAATAGAGGTGGGGGGGTTCGACACCAACTGTCTGTCATGTACATGCTGTTTTAACACCTTACTCTGGGCGTTCCTATAACACCCTCTTAGCCACTATCTAATCACACCCCTTAACACTCTGCTGTGATATGCTAATTGGGATTTTCCAGGGTACATATTGCCACAGATTCTTGTACAAGTCATTCTAATTGAGAAAGCCAGTCGGATGACTAGCGAAACGTCTTCAAGAACTAACATTAATCAGTCATTTGATCTAATTGAATACAACAGATATTATTAAAGGGTATTTCCACCCTCAAAAAGGTTTTTTTATATGTTGTTGGGCACCCCTGCCCACCCACCAGAATCATACTTACAGCCCTTCGCTCCCATGGCGCTCTGATCTGGCCCTCTGTTTGATGGATGTTGCAAACAGGGCTGGACCAGCAGCCGCGTCTGTGATTGGCAGAGAGGCAGCCAATGACAGTCGCGGTTGCCAGCTATGATGACAGCCATGGGAACAAACTGTAAGTATGTTTCTGATGCATTGTTTTAGAAATCTAACTCTGTGGTTGGAGGTGGACAGGGGAGAGCTACAATATATAAAAAGGATTGTAAGCAAGGTGGAAGGGCAGCTATAGAGGGGTCCGGAGGGTGGGAGGGAGGGAGGGGGGATAGGGCTCCCCTGCGCATGTCACACTACCTCCCAGAGGAAAGAGAGGAGGCAGAAACCTCTATAAGGGGAAGACACGTCCTTCTCTTCAGTTTCCTGGATTTTGGAGAAGCATTGCAGGAGAACCAGGAGGAGCAGAGATGTAAGGTATGGGTTTTTTAAACTACACAGGGGGGGCAGTAGTGGGTTAAATTTTTTTTTGGGGTGGACATGCCCTTTAAGGAACAGATAAATGGGGCAACACCTCTGGACTACCCATCTCCACCCAAATCAACGCAATCATGCTCCTAGACCTCCCATGCTCGTATCTCCAGACCACCTAAGACACACACCTGGAGGGACAAAACTAAGCAGACTGGGACGCCAACACGAGCCCCCCAAAAATATCCATTACAATTTTCAGTCTTTATATATTTCAATCAAACCCTAGAGTTAGAGTTGAAAGTTACTGAAGGAAATGTCAGTTTTGATCTTGAAACCTACCAAAGTTGTAAAAAGCATTTAAGGCAACATTCTATAAGATGTAGTTCTATACGCTTCACAATGGAGTCTTCAGCACTTGTTTTATTTTAAACAATATAAAGTTACAATGCTGAATGCATTTCCCACGAATAAATCCATGTAATAAGTTAGAACTGCAGTTATATCTGTTGTATTCAATTAGATCAACTGGACTTGAAATGTAGTTCTTGAAGACGTTTCGCTAGTCATCCGACAAGTCTTTTGACTTGTGTTAACATTACAATCTTCAAAGGTATGTCCTTGAAGATTGTAATGTTAACATACTGGCGAAGGAACGTGACTGGTTCAAGAGAGGTGTTAAGGAGGCCATTTATGTGAAAATAAAGAAACCAAGCCTAAATAGAGGTGGGGGGGTTCGACACCAACTGTCTGCCATGTACAATGCTGTTTTAACACCTTACTCTGGGCGTTCCTATAACACCTCTTAGCCACTATCTAATCACACCCTTAACACCTGGCTGTGATATGCTAATTGGGATTTACCAGGGTACATAATTGCCACAGATTCTTGTACAAGTCATTCTGAATTGAGAAAGCCAGTCGGATGACTAGCGAAACGTCTTCCAAGAATACATTTCAAGTCCAGTTGATCTAATTGAATACAACAGATATACCATGACCTGGATGAATGAGAACCTTCACAAGCAACTGCAGTTATAGAGATAAGCAAATGTTCTGCTGCACAGCCGTGGAAAGCTACAATACAGTTCCTATAATCCATGGCAGGCTTTCTAGATATGCAACCAGACAAATGTTACTTGAGTCTCTTCATGCACTGTTAAATTATACTTTACTTGATTAAAAAAAAAATGACATTGTACGTTTACAATCTAATGCACCATCTAGTGGAGAGATTGTGAATATCTTTACCTTGTTTGAGTGCTGGGTATTAAGAATACTGTGAAACTTTTTATAAGGACTAACAGTTTATTTAGTTGACAAGCTTTTGAGGGCTATACCCTCTTCATCAGTACTGCTCTGACATGATGAGGCGGTTATAGCCCTCGAAAGCTTATCAACTAAATAAACTGTTAGTCCTTTGAAAAAGTATTTATTTTTAAATATCTATATATTGCACTAATACGGCAATACAATCATTTTCTGTACTATGATGGGTATATTTTCTGAATTCAGCATCTGACCTACAGTCAACATAAAACTAAGGTACCATTTACTAATACATTTCAAAGGTGGGTGTAGCATGGAGTACATAGCCCTGCTATGTAAGTTTGATACGTGTGATAAGCCTGAGTAATGTATTTGTGGCAGACATGGCTGGACCTATAGCCCATCCTTCCATATATCCAAGTGGGTTAACTTTGGTGCAGTACTGTAACTTAACGTCATTTGTTAGGTATTGTTCAGGATAGTAATTTGAGCAATCTAATATAGATAGAGTATATAGATAGTAAATTATATATTTGAAGTATGTAAGTATGTGTTAATACACATTGTTGTGATCAAGGTATTCAGTGTGCTGTAGCACTTTAGATTTTACTAATATAAGTGGTTACTGTTAAGAAAGCCAATATATTACCAACCATCTATACAGAAATGGATGTTACAATACGCCTTTTGGATATATGAAAGGCTGTATAATTTTAATGTTTTTATTAAGTAAGTTTTTGAGATGATGTTGTTCTGTCACACACTGCTAATTTTAGGGTTAGGGTGATGGTTGATGTGTCTTACCAAGCCTATAAGATGGTGCAATTAATTAAAATTTAAAATGATCCAGAAGATGGCCATTGAAGTGGCTGAAACGCATAGATTGTGTGCTCATACAAGTTAAGCAACTTTAAGTGAAGTCCTGTGAGTGCCCTGAGCTATTGTTTTATGTCTTCGATGATAATCAGTTTTAGCACCCGTTCTGGTTACATTAAAGGGTAGCTCCACTGGTAAATTTTTTTTTTTCCATTCAGTTTTATTGAAGAACAGGAGGTAAAGGAGCTGTGTCTAACCTCCCATTCTTCAATAAAACGTTCTGGAGCAGGGAACGAAAGTAAGGTATTTACCTGATCTCTCACTTCTCCACCACGTCCTCTGACAGTTCCTGACGGACTCTGTATCTTATGCGTACATAGCCTGCTGGGACCTTTCAGATCGGGTAAATACCTTACCTTTGTTCCGGGCTCCTGAACGTTTCATTGAAGAACAGAAGGTAAGACACAGCTCCTTTGCCTCCTGTTCTTCAATAAAACTGAATGGCAAAAAATATTTTACCAGTAGAGATACCCGTTAATTTCACATCCCCATTACTAATACTTTGTTTAAACACCTGTTGATTTTATTATAACACTTGGTTGCTTTGGATAAGAGTCAGTTTGGTATATCTTGACATAGCAAGTTTTGCCTACTGTAGAAATATCAGGAGAAATGTTCACTAATGTACCTGAACCAAAAAGGCTGTGGAGATAGTTATTTAAACTTGTGTTTGTATTATTGAATTGGAATCCTGTTATAGTATATTTAGTAGTATTGCACCCTGTGTAATACAGTATGTGGGAAGATATACAATACAATTACTAAGGATATTTGTGTATGATTGGAGACATTTTGGGTTGTGTAATGGGACAGACTTTATAAATATCATTTTGTTTGTCTGATTTTGGCTACATTTATTGTGGAAGCACCTGGCTGCCTGAACAACTGGTTGGAACCCTGGAGGTAGTTATTAAAACTTGTGTTTGTATTACTAAATTGGCTTCCTGTTATAGTCGCACAACACCAAACTTTATTATTGTACTTGTGCACCCTCTGTAATGTATGGGGCACTATTACCAAAGATATTTATGTATGGGCATAGACATTTGGACTTGTGCGAGGAGGGGACTATTAATGTGGGTATGTGTAGAGTCTTAATAAATATTATTACTGGAGATTATTATCTAGTTGTCTTTGTAATACTGAAATATTTTATTACAGTTACACAATACCAAGGGCCTCATTTACACAGACCTGCAATCGCTCTGGGTAAATGTTTGTTTCAGTATTTTGTACAAGAGCTTGACTTTAACACCAGCTATTAGCACAAAGGCCACTACTAAATACATTTTGGCAAATATGTTCACTTGTGTTGGCTGCGCCAATATCACAGTAGGCAAATGGCGCAAGTGCTCATCTTTTTAATAGCGATTGGCGCAAGTTTAACCCCTCATTTTACAACAATTTAGCTCATTTCCCCCCCCAAAGAACATACTTTAAACTCTCACCCTATGGTTATTAGTGGTATATTGAAGATTGTAGTTTCAGTGAAGCCAAAGAACTACAGGTTGTACATAGCTGATTTATTGTGCTTCCTCTCCTTTGGTTAGTGCCCCTGCTTTCAGTCTGAATAGCTGGTTAAGTACATAGGAATCCCAATAATTACTTTACATTAAAAACATCATGCAAAATATAACCTAAAACCTGTGGTTTACTTGGTCCTGTGTTTATATTTAGGGTTATTCATTAAAAGTTCTTATTGTTAAAAATGGTACTAAATTTGCCCCAACCAATCAGATGTTAGCTTTCAAATATTGAACTGTGGTCTCCAAGTTAAGTTTAAATGAAAGGCCAGTTTCCTACCTTTAAAATGAGCCATCAACCACCTATCTACGTGCTCCACAGCCCAAGATACAAAAAAAATCACTGACCAGAAAGTTAATGGGTGGGAGGCTGACTTGTGACATTTCTGAGGCTTCTCCTGCACAGTGCCGCCGGCGAGCACAGTCTCAGACTCCCTTAGTGTGTAAGGGAGACAGGAAGTCCCTCCTCCTCTCTGCTGTGTGAAGTCCTGACAGAGAAGGTAAGGGAAGCCCTTCTCTTTCACTGTGTGAAAACAGCCTTTTCAAGCAGAGTTCTCACTCTGTTTTCTGTAGGCCCACGAGTGGGCGGTGCTTAGGCACCCACAAGTGGGCAGGGCCACGACACCCACGAGTGGGCGGGGCCATGACACCCACAAGTGGGCAGGGCCACATAGGCCATGGGGGGCCTGCAACTGGAGGGACCATGGGGTCCATGAGTGGGAGGGACCAGGGGGGCTGCAAAGGGGAGGAGGAGACACAGGACAAATTGACTGATAGTTTCATAGCAGGAAGTGCAGGGGACCTGGTGATGCTGCTGCCATATCACACACAAAAATGTAAATATCTTCAAAACTATACAAAATAAATAATGGAAATAAATTGCAAAAAAATTCTCAGGGGAGCAATTCCTATCAATTTACCAAAAGTCCTTTTTGGACCACAGTTCCCCTTTAACTAAGATCTGATTGGTTAGGGCAAAGTTAGCACTATTTTAAATGATAAGAACTTTTACTGAATCTCCCTGATTGTGTATTTACAGAAACTAGAAAGCAGTACTTTACTTATTTATGTTGTCAACATATTGATAAATATAAAAACCATCACACACCATTAAACAAAGTTAATAAACAGTGATAGTGGTTACCTCATATCTATTGCTAAGATGACTTGCAATTCATTAAAGTGACGGCTTAGTAATGTAAATGCCAGTTGGAACATAAATTTAGCAATAAAGTTTTTGAAGTTGAAACGTTTGTTGGCATCATAAAGTCTCATCCCTGTTACTGCGAACATTCACCATAAAAAGATTGCAGATTAACGTGTATTGTACGGATTATCACTTAATGCCTTTTGTTTGGGATATCGTAGGAACAGTATATATTAACCTTGCTTTGTTTTAATCTATAGAAAATGCAAAATTTAAAATGTATACAGGAGTTTATGCAGAGGTGATATTGTAAAAAAAAACCTATCACCAACACAATTTAAGTGAGTATTTTGCAGCGATGGATCAACAACGAAGTAGTAAATTTTATATACCTGCATTGGATAATTTTGTAGGAGGTAGGAGTGGGTGTTTCTAATTCCCATTCTGCTTTAGGTTTTTAGGATATCAAAAAAAATAGTGTTCCTTTTAACACATCCTCTACCATTTCCCTTTAAATAGGTACGCTGTTAAAAAAAAACATTGCTCAGGGCTGTGCTAAAATCAGGTTCACTTCATTATCCTCCCCCTGCAGCTCTGTATCATGTTGTTTCTGTAAATGTACCTATTAAAGGGGAATGTTGGGGGGTATTTATACAGCCCTTTTGTGCCCCTGATGGTGCCAAGCACAAAATTGAAATTCAGCAGCGGTTTGTAATTTTTCTCATAGTGGTCCTTTAAGAAATCAAAGATGAGCAAGATCAAAATATTCTAGATGATAAAACCTGTTTAGAATCTTACCTCTTTATTGTGAATACTGGGTGTTTATCAACCTATTTATAGAGTAAAAATTATAACCCATATAATGGCAAATATATCAATAATGAATCATCTAAATTGAGACACATCTACAAATGTTGAAATATGATAATTACAGAGTCTTTAAATTATTACATTGGATGCAGGAAAATGTTTAAATGTCTCTCTTGGAAACCATCCACCTAGATGTTTCTATTTCCCTGGAGGGTTTTTAAAGAGGTAATTATTTGTTGCAAAAAAAAGGTAAAAACAGATTTTTTGTGCTATCTTGGTTTTTTGTCATTTTAATTCCTTTAAATATGTTTTGCAGGAAAATGGAAGAGTTTCTCAATTTTAAACCACTGCAAACAGACCTAAAGGAAGCCATCTTGGTTGATTATTACATTGATGGTTTCATTTGGGGGAGAGAAAAGGGATTTACTGCAGAGCAACTTACTGATTTGATGGGATTATTGTATACCTTGATGGATAATTTAAAAGGTAAGTGCATTTGTTCCTGAGATTAAATTGTGCTCCCCGTGAGTGGAACTCTGTATAGAGTTTAGTATATATTAAATATATATTTCAATGCCCTTATCACCCGAACTATATAGCCCTTTGGTATAGTTTGGGTGATAAGGGCATTGAAAAGAAAGGCATCTAAACAAGAAAGGCATTTAAACAAAGTTGACGTGTTGGTGTTGAGTATTTAGAAAGGAAAGTTTTGTTGGTACCATGCAATGTACATCCTGCTAGAGTAGTTGTTCCAGGGGCCTTTTCAATGTCAGGTGCAATTAGGTTGCCCGTTTGGAATCTAAGGTGGATGTCTCAGACAATCACAGGCGCTGCTGCCTGTCCAGCCCCTTCTGCAGCTTCTGTGAACAGAAAAGGCACAGAAGCCAGGCATAAGACTGCCAAGTACATTTAGAAGGACATTTCAGAATTGTAAAGCTTGCGAGGTTGAGGTTTTGGAGGGCAATAAGTCTGCAGACAAACATTTGTTTGGGGGGTGAATAAACCTTTATGTCAGAGGAGACAGAATGGGCTTTTAGGAACTATAGAAACTGTAGCGAGGATTGTAAGAAAGCAATTAAGCTATCTAAAATATATAATAAAGTTAGGATAGTTAAACAAAGCAAGATTAACCTTAAACAATTATATTAATAGTAAGAAGATGAGGACTGAAAATGTGGGGCCATTTAATAATAAGGAAAAGATAGTTACATCAGATTTCCATTAAGCAAAAATTGTTATTTTACCTCTGTATACAGTGGGGTGCCACATAGTCCTGTGTTGGGGCCATTTCTATTTAATCTATTTATTAATGATTTGGAAGTGGGTATTGCCAGCAAGTTCTCTGTGTTTGCAGACAATACTTGCAGACTTTGTTGACCATTAAAAGATACAGAGAATGTTCAATTGTTGCAGAAGGATCTATATAGATTGTCACATTGGGCTTCAGTAGCAGATGAGATTCAATGCTGTTAAATGTAAGGTTTTGGGCTTAAAAATAATTTTGTTATACTATAAATGGAAATGGCTGTGTTAAGTGAATCTGTGTTGGAAAAGGATCTTGGAATTTTGGTGGATAACAAACTTAAATAAAGCAAGCATTGCCTGTAGAGATATCCAAAACTGTTGAGTTTTGTTCCGTTTTTGAATTTTCGAAAATTTCGAAATTCGAAAATATTCGAAAATGAACCCATAGAAGTCTATGAGAGATAAAATTGTGAAAGTTTCTGTCCATTTTGAGGGACAAATAGTAATAGTAGGTTACTGTAAATGACACAGAGACCTGGGGAATGGTCTGGGGAACCCGGAAATAGAACCAATCTTATTTTAAAATTATCAGGGTTATTCAATAACAGTTCTTATCATTAAAAACGGTGCTCGTTTTGCCTCAACCAATCAAATGTTAGCTTTCAAATGTTAAATAAGATCTGATTGGTTGGGGCAAAATGAGCACCGTTTTAACGATAAGAACTTTTATTGATCGGGCTGTTTTCGAGCTTCCGCAATCGAGTGCTACTGTTACGCATATTACAAATTCGAGGGTTATCGAAACCGATCATTACTTTACAGGGTCACCGAAATCAATCATTACTTTCACGATTTCGATTTTCAATTTTGATAATCATCAAAATTTCGATAATAAACGAAAATTCGGAAAATCTATTTACTTCTAGATTTTTCGAAAGTTCGGAAGGTGGAAAATCCGGAAAAATCCGCCATTCGCGAACGGGATAAATCCACGGCGGATCCGGGTTCGGATCCGCGAACCGGTCCATCCGTATTTACTTATAGTGCTTCACTGAAATCTTCAGAAGATCAGTGGCGCAAGATGGGGAATAACAATAAGTCCTTTTGTTCGCCAATCATAAATCCGATCGGAAAACCTTTGGCCCGTGTATGGCTAGCTTAACAAGCAGAGGTTCTTATCTTTAGATATTCTCATCTGGCCCATTCATTTTGTCATCACAAGTTGATTGCAAAAAGAACAGGCTAGGCGGTTCTTAGATAGATTAGGTGTCCGTAGCATCAGTAAAGATGTCTCTAACACATGAATTCAACCTTTCAGGCAAGCAAATGTTACTTAAAGAAAATCTCAAAGAACTTAGGAGTCTGCTGATTGGCATTGGGCAAAGTTATCCTGAAAAAAAGGGAACTCTAAGATCCTTCAACGTTGAGCAAGCCAAAGCTATCATCAGTTACTTGAAAATCAGGTATGTTTACAAGACTGGTATAATGGAAAAAAAACTTTTGGCAGGTTATTTCTTTATTTTTGGTTTGGTGAGAAATGAATCCCAGGATTGCTAGATGAACCATTTATCTTTAAAGGGAAACTAAAGTAATAATACCCCCTTACTCCCTCCCTTAAGCTGTACCCAGGTTAAGGAGCTAAAAAAGTGTGTAACCCCAGGGCAGTGGTGGCGAAGCTATAACACACATGTCCTCTCTGTGGGCACTCGTGCACAGCTTAGTTTACCAGAGTTTGTTACCAGAAAGCCAGAGAGACACGGACCTGGATGGATTGCAGTTTTGGCGTTCGTTCTCTAAAAGTTTTGCCATCACTTCCCTAGGGAGAACAGCTGGTAGATTACCTTTAAGGTGCACTCACCACTACATTCCTGGCCTGTCCCCACCCTATGGCTCTTAATTCTTTGAATGCGGTGCCATTGAAAGCACGCACATCTTGCAGAGTGGAAGATGCAAACTGAGGGCAACTAAAATTTATTTAAACTACTCGCTGTATTTCCAGAAGTGGGGACTTAAATTGATATTCAATATAATTTCTCATCATTAAAGATGGTGCTAATTTTTCCCTAACCAGATGTTAGAGATCAGATGTTAGCTTTTTAATGTTAAAGGGCATGTCCACCCTAAAAATGATTTTTGATATGTTGCTCCCCCATGTATGGTAGCCCCAACCGCATGATTAGTATTTTCCAAAAGCTACCCAAACTCTTACTACCTCCCCTCGTTCCTCCGCTGCACTGCGGCCCTCTGTTGCGAGAATGCAAGCAGAGGGGGACCGGCAGTCGGTCTGTGATTGGCTGAGCGGCAGCCAATCAGGAACGCGGCTGCCGGTCATTCAGTGCAGGGAGGAGAAAGAGGAGAGGTAAGTAAGAGTTGGGGAGCTTTTTGAAAATACTAAACATGCGGTTGGGGCTACCATACATGGGGAGCAGCATATAAAATGGTTTTACGCTAGGGAGAGGGATAGTGGAACGGGAGGAGGGGAGGGAGAGGGAGGGGGAGGGAGGGGGGGGGAGGGAGGGGGGAGAAGGGCTGCAGTACGCATGACAAAATCTACCGGAGGCAAGGTGCCGGCAGAGCCCTGCTAGCCTCCTGGTGGGCAGTTTTTGGGACATTTAGGGGGGGTCTACAGGAGAACCCTATGGAGCTGGGATGTGAGGTAAGGATTACACTACACTACATGGTGGGGCCATTTCTGGGGGGGATTATAGTTTTGGGGGTGGACATGCCCTTTAAATAAGATCTGATTGGTTGGGTGGAAATTATTATTTAGGTAGAGTATTTTAGGTCCTCCTTTAAACCCTCCATAACTGATTTCGCTGCAAAATGATCCGATCAAATTTCGTCAGCTTGCCCCATCTATCAGATTTCAGCTTTAAATCTTTCCACGGTAGAGCAGCTGCTTCTGGGGGTCATCAAATTTTTTTACTTTCTGCTCTATAGACTTTATTTAAAAATGTGTCCTTTCTGGTCAATATTTGGCTGTTTCTGGTCAATATAGGTAGTCATATAAAGAGGGAAACCAATCTTTATTCAATCCTCTAGTCCACCTACTGTAGTTTTCAACTCCAAAATCCACCAAAGTTCTATTTTGGATAATATAAAGTCCCTGTCTCCTTCTCTACATCCTACAACAACTTGTTCAATGCCCAAGTATTTGCATTTATTAATATGATGGCAGGTCAAACTGTTGGCACCCAAAGACCATCCTTACCTGCAAATGAATTTGCATGTTCACAAAATCGATACTTTAGTCGCTTTGTTTTCCCCGCGTATTGTAGCCCGCAACCACACGTAATAAAGTACAATCACGGAGATTCAATAAAAGTTCTTATCGTTTAAAATGGTGCTAATTTTGCCCCAACCAATCAGAACTTATGTAACATTTGAAAACTAACATCTGATTGGTTGGGGCAAAATTAGCACCATTTTAAACGATAAGAACTTTTATTGAATAACCCCCATTGTGTATTGTGATCTGCAATTTATATACCTTTGAATACTATTAGGGAGATTCAATAAAAGTTCTTTTTATTCACAAACACACAGCAAGCTGTGTCTCACCTCTTCCTTTGCTGAAATTATGAAATTAACCTATGGGTACTAGGGCTCAGTACACTTCACATGCTCTTTAGTGAGTCTTGCTTCCTAGAAGCGGACAGCCAATCATATGACAGCACAGTGATCCTACGTCTCCCTAATGCAGAACAGAGATTTCTGTTTTTTTTGTTTTTCAAATACATTCAATGCTCCTGTCCCTGACAATGATATTATCATTTGCTTTTCATACAAAAAAGAAAAGTAATCATTGTAGTGTATTTCTTAGCTAGCATTGATGCAGGAAACTGAATATTAACTTTTCAGTAACAATTAAAAATAAGTCTGGGGAATTAAACCTGCAAACTCATGTACTCTGTCTTGCTAAAAGCAGAGCTTTTACCATTAAATGGTATGTCCACCCTTTAAACTAACTTTTTCCATAATATAGATATTGGTCCCCCAGCCCCAACCGCATTACTATTGGAGCAAGAAAGTCTTCCGATCTTTACTTACCTTACTTCTCTCCTTCGCCGCACAATCCTGGCCCTCTGCTTGCATAGAACTGCAAGCAGGGAGCGGGACCAACAGCCGCGTCCGAGATTGGCTGAGAGGCAGCCAATCACGGACGCGGCTGCCGGTAGTGTAGAATGACGAAGGAGAGAGGTAAGGTAAGTAAAGATCGGGGGACTTTCTTGCTCTTATAGTAATGTGGTTGGGGCTGGGGGACCAATATCTATATTATGGGAAAGGGGTTTAATGCTAAGTGGAGGGAGACCTAATTGGGAGGGAGAGGGAGGGTGGGGGGAGGGCTCTTCTGTGCATGGCAAAATTCTCCTGGAGGGGAGAATCCTGTATGGACTCTGCAGTACTCCTGGTGGCCAGTTTTTGTGACTTTGGGGAGGGATTACAGGGCATCCATTTGGATCTGGGATGTAAAGTAAGGATTTTAATGCACTACAGTTTGAGGCCTGTAGTGGGGGGGATTATAGTTTTGGGGGTGGACATGTCCTTTAAGCCAATAGACATACTATGTGGAACACTACATGTAGAATCTTTATTTTGCTAGGAACTAGAGATGGGATCCGGGTCCATCTCAGACCCGGATGCGACACAGAACCCCTTGGCTCTGAATGTTCTGTCTGAAACCGGATGGATCATTCGCATTTCGGGACTTCGGAGCCTATTTTCTATAATTATCGAACGCTCGAGGATTATCGAAAATACAATCGGAAACTCTAAATAAGGTTTTGATTGTATTTTCGATGATTATGGAACAAGTCTGGGGATTTTAACCTGTGACCCTGTGGGATGTGTGCTTCTTTAGAATATGAGCCACTATAGCACATGAAAGATAAACAGGTACATTCAGGGACTTCTATATTGGTTTGGAGACATCGGTATAGAAGACACTCTGTGCATAGAGACAGTGAATACTGGGGTCAGGGCACGCGGCTCTTTAAATCCTACATTTCTACGTTTTCCTATTTCTCACATGTACTAAATGCAACTTACTAGAGAAGAATCGTGTTCGTGTTCTGGGGAGAAATGCTTTCATATTTGGATTTAAAAAAATAAGTTTAGTTCTCCTTTATATTATACCTTGTGGAATTTTGTAGTTCACTTTATCCCTTAGTACAGTATTTCTTGCACACACACACCAGAGGACATTTTATAAATAGAACATACCCCATGAACCATTTATCTCCTTATTACATATTATACCAGCCACATACAGATGAAAACTAAGGTCAATTCACATTTTAACCATTGTAACATGTTTTTTCCTTTGTATTTTATATAATATGTAATATTTTCTAAATAAAGAAGAAATCTGGAGGAATTCATTTTATTTGTTAAAACATTATAACAGTTAGAACTGTCTATTACACATTAAATATGAGTAATAGACTGAGAATAAAAACAAATCCCTGCTTTTAAGGAGAACCAAAGCTGAAAATGTAAATAAGCTGAAATTCATTCTATAATGAGGTATTGTAGCTGACAGCAATAACTCTAACCTGCTATATTCAGCAAAAATATGCAGAAATCTGTAATTCTGCAGCCTTCCTGGTGAGTGACAATTGGTTATCTGGCTGCTCAGGTCATGGGCAGGTCAGCCAGTTATTACCTGGCAGCAGCTCTGGTAGGGATAGAAGGAGGGGGCTATGCACTGAGAATGTGTAACTATCCATCTGTGTGACCTAGAAAAAAAACAGAACTAGAGAATTAAACAGCTGACTAATCCTTAATGAATTACAGAGAAATTAATGTCTAATAGTAACACAAAGAGCAAGTTAACCCTCCTAGTAAAAAAATGTAAATCACCCCCCCAACCCTTAAAGGGTATGTCCACCCCAAAACTAAAATTTACCCCAGTGCAGGCCTCATTGTGTAGTGTAAAAAAAATTACTTACCTTACTACTCTGCTCCTTATGGTTCTCCTGCAGTGCTTATTCAGGGCAAGGCCACACTGCAACGCAAACGCAATCGCAATAGCATGCAATTTCATGTGCGGTTTTTTTGCGTTTGCGCTTGAGATTTCTTCAATAGTATAGGAAAACGCATGCGATTGCGATTAAAAATGCAGAACGCAAAACGCAATCGAAATCGCACCAAAAAACGCGCGGGTTTTTTGCGTTGCCGCGTTTTCAATGATTTTGTAAAATCGCAAGCGCAAACGCAAAACCGCAGCAGTGTGGCCTAGCCCTTAAAGTCCCAGAAAGCGAAGAGTAGGAGCTGTCTGTGTGTCATCCAGTCCCTGCTTTTTCCTTGTCCTCAGTTAAGACTCTGGCAATCACAGGGGAGCCCTCCCCCTCCCTTCCTCCGGATCCCTTCTGGCTATTTGGTGCCCTATCATAAAAATATTTTTCCGTAGTATAGTGTACCACAGCCCACCCCATTCGCCAAGTTAGATTTGTAAAGCAAGCCAATATAGAAATATAGCAATATCCTTTGTTCCCTCAGCTGTCTGCATAGCTGGCAGCCGCGTCTGTGATAAGTAGGGATTGACTAGAACTAGAAACCGAGTTTGAGACGGACTTTATGAGTTCGGACGAACTCGAACTATTAAAACTAGTTCGAACTAGTTTGTTTATCCAGGCCCGTGGCTGTATTCTCGATACTTATCGAAAAAATGTATAATTATTGAATTTACCCTAGAATGTAGAATGTATCGTTCGCTAACCCTAGCCTTCAATTTTCGGTAAGCCTTGAAAGTATTGTTCGTTTTTGTTAACCCCTCGAATTTATGGGTCGTTTTCGCTAACCCTCGAAAGTATTGTTCGATTTCGGTAACCCTCAAATTTATGGTTCTATTTTCGGTAACCCTCGAACGTATCGTTTGTAACCCTCAAATTGGCCGTAACCCTCGAATGTAGCTTGCGCGAAACCTGACAATAGACCACTCGTGTTTTAACAAGTTTTGGTGATAGTGACACATGTTCCCCAGACCATTTCCCAGGTGCCACAGCCATTTACAGTAAGTTACCATTGTTAGTTTAGCTGTAAATCATCCAAACTTTTTGAACTATCACTCCACATTGACTTTAATGGGTCCGAATTCGAATTTCAAACTTCTGTTTGAAAACAGACCGAACTTTATGAAGTTTTGGCCATCTGATCTCTAAGTGATAAGCTTACCCGTCTACCGGTCTCTTTCTTGTGCTTGTTTTACAAAACTAACTTAGCATTTGAGGGTGGGCTGAGGTACACTTTACCTTCCGTTCTTCAATTAAACTGAAAACCATAAACTGACTTTTGCCAGTGAAGATACCATTTAAGAGAGGGGTAATCAGTATTGATTACGCCCGGTGGCGTAACTAGGAATCACTGCCCCCTCCAGCTAAATAATGATGGGGCCACTATGTGTGCTTCATCTACAGTGATTTTCTGTGAGGAGGCTATATCTGTCATAGGAAAAACAAAGTAAGTAGGGCTCCCCTGGTAGTTATACCCCTAATTACACCTACTGCACATTTAATTTCAAGTCAAATTTAAATATATCAGTTTAGACTTCAGTTTATGAAGAAATTATACTATAAAAATGTGAAGCCAGTTTGTTGGCATTCAACTACAGCTGAAATGTCCAGTACATTTATCTAACAAAGAGAGGATGAAATAAGATTTGGTTAGGCCAAATCTTTTACGTTTTACAAATTATGTATTTGGCTAAATCAAACATGGCTTTGGATCCCTTTATTAAACAAATAATAAGATAGATATATGAGTTGCAACATTACAGGAATAATCTATTTATTTTAAATGTGTTCATATTGAATATTTTTACCCACGGTTTTTATTTGCCTTCCTTAGGATTAACTGTAAGGAAGGTCAAATGGTATAAATTTTGAACTAAATGTACGTATGTCCTTATAAAAACTCCAATACTATGTTCATATGTAACTGTTATACAGACATTATGGGTAGGGTATAAAGGTTGAACCAGATGGACATATGTCTTTATACAACCTCCAATACTATGTTACTATGTAACTGTTATACAGACATTATGGGTAGGGTATAAATGTTGGACTAGATGGACGTATGTCTTTATACAACCTCCAATACTATGTTCATATGTAACTGTTGGACAGACATTATGGGTAGGGTATAAAGGTTGGACTAGATGGACACAGGTCTTTATACAACCTCCAATACTACGTTACTATGTAACTGTTATACAGACATTATGGGTAGGGTATAAAGGTTGGACTAGATGGACACAGGTCTTTATACAACCTCTAATACTATGTTTTTTATTTAACTGTTAGGCAGACATTATGGGTAGGGTATAAAGGTTGGACTAGATGGATGTATGTTTTTATACAACCTCCAATACTATGTTACTATGTACCTATTAGACAGACATTATGGGTAGGGTATATAAGATGGACTAGATGGACACAGGTCTTTATACAACCTCCAATACTATATATCTATTTAACTGTTAGACAGACATTATGGGTAAGGTATAAAGGTTGGACTAGATGGACGTATGTCTTTAAACAAACTCCAATACTATGTTACTATGTAACTGTTATACACAAATTTACCCAGCACCAGTATAGTCAGCCCCTATAGTGGGGAGAGGTGCAACTCAGTAGTTAAAATTATCTAGATAAGAAGGATACTATGTTACTATGTAACTGTTAGACAGACATTATGGGTAGGATATAAAGGTTGGACTAGATGGATGTATGTCTTTATGCAACTTCCAATACCATGTTACTATGTAACTGTTAGACAGACATTATGGGTAGGGTATAAAGGTTGGAATAGATGGATGTATGTCTTTATACAACCTCCAATACTATGTAATTGTTAGACAGACATTATGGGTAGGGTATAAAGGTTGAACTAGATGGACGTATGATTTTATACAACCTCCAAAACTATGTTACTATGTAACTGTTAGACAGGCATTATGGGTAAGGTATAAAGGTTGGACTAGATGGAAGTATGTCTTCAGTGTCTTATGTTCAAAACTCAGGGATGCCAGCCAGTCATCTTCCGAAGCCAATAAAAGTCCGGTTTAATACAGATTAATATTTCTGCTCACATTGGCAACTGTATCGTTCTGCCCTATACAGTTATGTAAAAGGGCAATAGAGATAGCCGAAACTGGTAAGTTTTGTTCCGTTTTCAGATACACGGATCTCTGGAAAATCATGAATCCAAAAACGGAATGTACTTTTGGGGCTTCGAAGGCATTTTCGATAATTATCGAATGTTCAAGGCTATTTTCAATATTCGCTAATCATCGAAAATGCTACCCGAAAGCCCCAAGATCCGAACAATCTGCCCGGTTTGGCATAGAACACTCCAATTTCAGAAGAGTTCCGTGTCAGATCCCATCTCTAAAGAGCAACTGTGGTCTCCGAACCGTTAGGGTAAAAAAAAAAAAGACCCTCCATCGTACCGTTAATATGAACCCTGGATCACATCTCTAGGTAAAACTTGAGAGAAGTTATATTGCTGGAAAGGTTTAGTAATATTCTGAACACTTCCTACTTGCAGTTTTGTGGTCAGCCTCTGCCAGCAATAATTCCCCATCTTAGTTTTTATTTGCAGGTACTTACTGTCTTTCCCAGCATAAAGTCTTAAGTGAACATGCATTATCATGCAATGTTATTTAGGGCTTTTGAAGAAAAGACTGCAGGATTTTATTTAACTCTAACTTATTAGGAGACCACAGTTGCTCTTTTTTTTGGTTACATTCCATTTAATGTTAAATTCCCAAACGTTCAGTTGCATTAGCTGGAATATTATTTCTATTACTAGTAATAATGTATTTTTTACTGAAATATTAATTTAATTCCATCTCTTTACGTTTTCACATATTCATGAAGCTACTGTGTCATGATCAAATATAATTGCGATTTATTTTGCTTGCAGTTTATTTCAGCATTACAAGCTGTATGAATGTTTGTTCAACACTCCGAGAGATCTGCTAGTGTTCTGTGCAGAGGTACGTACATAGATAACCACATCAAAAATCCATTTACAAAAACATTCTGTCCTTTACAGTCCAGGTTTATAGCAGGATAGGCCTTTCAGTCAATTTCTTGTGACTGGACAGGACCCATACAAGTGTCCTAACACAGTCCAGTGTGCCCTGGCATTGTCTTAAAGTTTTCTATCGGACAAACATTCATGTTGCATAGCATAGATATGTTGTTAGTCAATCATTCCCGTTCACTGTGCTAATCTTTCCAGATGTTTCACTTGTCCATTGGCAAAGCACGATACTTTCCTAGGCAGATTAAACAGCAGAGATAGTATTATGTTAATTTCACCATCAGTTTTAAAGGAACATTATACTTAACTCCCACCTTCCCTCTTCTTTTTTTAGTCAGCCCTGGATTTACCAGCAATTAGCTTTACCGGAAGTTTCCCTTGCTGGTCCAGAGCAGGTGCTCCTTTCTTATTCCTCTCCTTTTAGAGTGAGGGGGGGAGACTTTAGGTAAGTAAAAAAGCTAATGGTGATAAACCCAGGAGTGAGGAACTGTTGGTTTGGTTCTCCCCCTGGGTAAATGGGAGGGGGGATGGTAAAGTATAATTGTCCTTTAAACCAAACTAAAATACATTTATCTTATTATTTGCACAAATAATCACTTTTTGAAATTTAGAATTTTTGGGGTTTCATCATATTTTTCCATTGTACTTTCAAACTTCCATTAAATTTTCACTTCACAAAATTTAGAAATATTGATAAATATCGACTATACAATGTGGACCCTTGGAAATAGTTTGCACATGAAAATTTCGTTATTGAACAATTTTTTTAAAAGTTCCCCAGACCATTTCCCAGATCCTAATATTGATATTAGATTAAAATATTATCAGTAAATTTTTTTGAAAATTAAGAACATGACTCCCCATTGACTTCTATTGGGTTTGTTTTCGAATTTTCAAAGTTTTTTGGAAAATCCGGTTTCTCTACTATTAATATAAAAAAAATCCACTGGCAACATTTCAGTACTAAAATAAATGTATTGAAGATAAAAAAAAGCATGTTGGACCTATTGTTCTTACTTAAGAAGGATCACTGCTAGATGTTGGACCTGTTTGTTATACAATGGGGCTTATTCAATAAGATGTGCAAAATTTTGCTTGTGTTTTTAATCTGCAGTAGCCTTGATATTATAAAATGTTTTCTAAAGGGCCATAGAGACGTGGGATTGTTAGGCCGACCCGTGACACACGACTGTAGGACAGATGATCGGTTCATCTATGGACGTTCGGTCGGGCATTGTGGATTATCCAGACCGAATGAGCTCCCATAGACCTACCGATACTCATCTGATTGGTTGAGGCAAGTTTACAGGTCAGGCAAATCGTTGCGGGTTGGAGGTTGGTGTGCGGCACGAACTCGCGCTGTCTTTAAGATTTTTTGTGCAGCGCTGGATCTTTATTTGAGTGTACCGTAGCAGCAGTCCAATTGTTGTGGATATATTTAGCTGGGCGAGGACGGCAAGCACACGACTGGACAGAACGATATAGCTACTGCTCCAGCAATTCCAAAGTGGTAATGTATTGAGGTGGAAGACTCCGCGTCTTGTTACTATGTACTTGGGATAGTGTCTCCGGCACTTGGAGGCTTTGCACTCACAGTAACTTGTGGATCTATCCTATGGAATTGACTATTTTGGAGACACCTCTAAGTACAAGGGAGCCTTTGTGACTTATTGAGACCTATTGAGACCTTTCCGCTTAGGACTTGTTCTGCTAGTGTTGTACTGTATGCTGCACTTTATTACCTCCTATGTTTTTAAAAGTGTAATCTATTTATATTCTATGTAGCACGTCTGCACTTTGTATTTATTGGGTTATGAGTGAACAGCACCTGTGGTTGATTTGCTAGGAGTGTTCAAGTCAATAAACAAATTTCTTGCTAATCTATTTTATTAGTAGTATATTTATTATGGGTGAAATAGGTAGGGTGCCTTTTCTGAGTGTTCTTTAGTGGAATTCCTTTGTCTCTATATATCATTTATCACTCTTGGCACCGTTCTAATTTGTGATACGTCCTACCTACCCATAGATGTATATGGTTGTGCAACCTCTGTTTAAATAGTTATTAATAGGCAAATCATTGCACCTCTTATTGAATAAGGCTAAATATATTTAATTTAAAGGGAATCTAAACAAGTGGCCATTTAATATATTGCCTAATATATTCTATCCACAAATCCTATCAATCAAAAAAAAAGAAAAACCTTCATGAGATAAAATGCTATGATTTTATTTACTTGATAAACTCTCATTCATTAACATACTAAAGGAAATATATTATTGGCCATGGTGCTATCGGATGCTGAGGAAATAAGAACTTCACATTAAGCAGATGTTCAAAGCAATAGACAGAATCCGCCTTTGTGTAAACATGTGGTTAAGGAGATTTGTCCTCCTATCTCTACCAGGAAATGAATCAATAATTAAAGGAAGTGTTCCAAACTGTAAAACTGGGTTGACTTTTCCTGACATCTTGTAGGTTGTAGAATTAGTATTTTTTTCTTTTTTACGTTTTTTAATTCCGAATGTAATAGTTTCATATCTACGTTATTTCTCATCCCAAAAAACATTAATTGAAAGGATTATTTTTGGTATAATAAGAATTCATTGTTTTATTATTTTATTTTAGATATAGTTAAAGGGCTCCTCCACCCAGAAATCAATATTTCACATATAGGTAGAGCACCACCCAAAACCTCTAATATGTTGTAATTACATTGATCAAAAGTGCTTCTTTATGCAGAAAATCCTCCCGAGCATTGACATTATAACAACACTTCCCCTGAGTGATACGGAAGCTCAGAAAGATCTGGGGCACACTCGGTAGGGGAATCCCCAGGTAAGCCCTTCAGTCATCGGCTGTGACATCAGGGTTACCTCCTCTGAGTGTGCGCACAGCTGTGTGTGAGATAAAGTTTTAATATTTTAAACTTTTTGGGGCAGGGACAGATATGTTCTCCCTGTACTGTGTGGGTTTCTTCCGGACACTCTGGTTTCCCCACAACCATAAAGACATACTGATAGGGTGTAAATGTTTGTGATAAAGAAAGTGATCAGTTTGTAAGCTCTTCAGGGCAGGGACAGATATGTTCTCCTTGTACTGTGTGGGTTTCCTCCAGACACTCTGGTTTCCCCACAACCATAAAGACATACTGATAGGGTGTATGTGTGATAAAGTGATTAGATTGTAAGCTCTTCAGGGCAGGGACAGATATGTTCTCCTTGTACTGTGTGGGTTTCCTCCAGACACTCTGGTTTCCCCACAACCATAAAGACATACTGATGGTTATGTGTGATAAAGTGATAGATTGTAAGCTCTTCAGGGCCCAAGCAGGGCAGCCGACAGGACCAGGCAGGGACACCACCAACAACCAGGGGACTCAGCCACCAAGGGACCCCTCCCGCCACCAGCCGAAGGACCACCCCTTTTTTTTTTTTTCTTCAGGGACAGATATGTTCTCCTTGTACTGTGTGGGTTTCCTCCAGACACCCCGGTTTCCACACAACTATAAAGACATACTGATAGGCTATACGTGTGATAAAGTGATTTGATTGTAAGCTCTTCAGGGCAGGGACAGATATGTTCTCCCTGTACTGTGTGGGTTTCCTCCAGACACTCTTGGTTTCCCCACAACCATAAAGACATACTGATAGGTTGTATGTGTGATAAAGTGATTTGATTGTAAGCTCTTCAGGGCCTGATGTAAATGCATCAATGTCAATATAAAGCAACCACATGTTGTAAAAATAATATTCATTTAGTAGAATTTAGCAGGGTGAAGCATTTGTGGAGAAGTGTAAAATTAAATTTTGTTCAATTAAAGGCAAAAAAAAACCAGTTTCCTGTATTGCATTACTTGCCTATTTAATCATTTTCCACTTTCAGAACAAGCCAGACACACTACTGAATTCCAGCCACTTGGGGGAGTATATTGCTTCTTCTTCACCTCAAGGCCAGTGGCAATAGAAAGGTTCTCAGTGCTTAGCTTAAGGAATATGAAAAACATGAACTAAAAAAAGAAGTCAAATAACATGACATGTTCCGTAGTTTCAGCCCAAACTTGGTTTTGGGTCAAATCTATCGGTTTAGGTTTTGAAAAACTGTGCAAAACTACAGATTCATTTTCATGCAAAATTGTAGAAAATCCATCATCACGATTTTTGCTTTGACCATGAAAATTCTGCATTAAAACTTCCTTATGATCTCCTAACCCCAGGGGTGAAACCAACCCCAGTTGAGTGGTGTATCTTTAGTGTTGATACATACCAAGAGGTGCAACACTCCTTCTGTGGAGTTAAAGTCAAGATAACCGTGACTAACGTGAAATTTACCATGCAGACGTCACAGTTTATGTTATATGGCAATAGCGGCACACTATGTCATCACTTTTTTCTCAAAAGTGCCAGAATAGTTAACGACAATTTACAATGCACCGAGAGCCACTAGCAGGGATAAGCAACCAGTAAATTTCCAGATTTTTGAAAACTACAACTCCCAGCATTCCTCTACAAGCACTCTGTAGTTAGGGAATTCTGGGAGCTGTAGTTTCTGGAGATCTACTGGTTGCCTATCCCTGCACTATGGCATATAACTCTTCCAGAGCCATTGCACCAATAGCGGCTCCATAGTATATAGAATATACAGGCTTCGTAGCTTTGTAAATTAAATGGCTGCATATTTCATAGGAACAGCTTATTTTCTTTATGGTAAAATACAAGTAAGCCAAACACAGAAATAATTTCCAAGCATCTGTAAAACATTTATTGTCTATGTCTCTGGTTTAGAACATAACTTCTAATATAACCTTTAGAGTGGCACAAATGTGGCTGTGACTTAATTAGAAATGTTTTTACCTCCATACATTTACATTTCCCTATGAATTGGGCCACAAATAAAATATGCAATGTCAAAAAACACCTCAGGGGCTGCACAGAATTAGCACAGCTCTGCAATGCTGATGTTAAAAAAAATGTGTGTATGTATGTGTGTGTGTATATATATATAACATCGGTTTCCTTTCTCAAGCAAAACATACAAACACATCACATGGCATTTTATAGAGCATGAAAGGAAGTGACATCTTTCTTATTAGCCCAGTATCAGCCACAAACTATGGATAATACAAAACTAGACAATCAATCAGGACTGCATTTAATTACAAGAAAACAAATAAATCATAATCCCGGTTTAAACCCCCAACTGGTAAATCCACCATGTTTCCCTCTGCTTCAGCTTTAATTATCTATCCCCAACTCTCAGTGGGGGGGCACTGCTTCCATGACCATACATTTTAGCTGTGTATCTAAGTGTCCCTTGTCAGCAAAATGTTTAGGGACAGGCAGCCTACTGTCCCTTGCCCTGATGAGTAGGGGATGGATTTCAATGGAGCAGGGTCCATGGTGAGGCTGTGCAGAACGTATAAGTGTCGCAGACACTACAAGAAGGCAGTGAGTAAGGGAGGGTGGGGCAGTTAGGAGCACTCACTAATCATTAATAATTTAATGACAAAGCAAGTACAGATAAATATGTGAGTATCACCATTTTACTTCTCTCAAATTGTCGTTTCAGATACTGTAAAGTTACATTCTGATCATTAGTAGTGATTTTTGCCTTTCTAGATATAAAATAAATAAAATAACATTGGCCAGTAAACCTGCTTGGGGCTGAAATGTATCATAACGCAGAACTCACACTGTTACCTAAGGGTGAATATTATTAGTAAACATGGCAACAATTCCGAATAGCTAAATCTGGCTTTTTACAGTTTTTTTGCATTGGCTTACCACCCTGGAAACATTTAGGCAAGCTGTAAAATGAGTTTGGGCATCACTCCACTACTCCAACAGGATTTATTGATGCCTTTCTCTAGTGGGAAAAAACTATTCTCACTTCATATATTTTACAATGAAAATAATGGGATTACGTGAATGTTTTGAGCTACTGTAAAACTAGATTTCAGAGCTCTATGGTGATAATTAATAGTGTAAAAAGGAAAGGAACATAATGACTGTGAAAATAGTCTTCATCAGGGGCCTTTAAATAACACCGTTATGGTACAACTGGAAGAAGGGAAATGTTTAATACTTGGATCAATAACAACCGAACGGTTAGAAAAAGGAGGTGTAGAATTTACGGATTCTTTTTTGCTGTGGAAAACATTAATAATCGGAAATTCACCTTGCAGTGTGTTTTTAATGACACAAATAAAAAAAATTGTACAGCTCAGCAGAAATCATTGATGTTGCATTGAACGATGGACAGCTACATAACATTTACAGATATAAAGGCCAAACCCCTAATTTCTGAATTCATAAAGGCCAGTAGTAAAGTATGTTGGAGGGAGGGCTGCTATTTAAAGGACATGTTCACCTCTTGCTAAAACATTTAAACATAGATTATGTACTCTTCCCCATCCTGTTCTTACTTTTCTTCCCAGCACTCTTGAGTCCACATATCTTCCAGATGGCTGCTCTCTGCCACCTTCTTTAATGCTCTGTGTGCCCACACTGCCATAAAGCAGCCAGATTGGCCAGGTGTTAAAAGTCATTGGCCATAATGCCCCCGTGATAACCATGACTGATGGCTACTAGAGGTGGCTGAATTTCCTAAAGTTTGGTTCGTTTTAGAACTATAGAACTTCTGTAAAAGTTCTATAGTTCGAAAACGGACCCATTAAATTCAATGGGGAGAATTAGTTCGAAAACTTCTGATAAAATACGGTTAAAATAGCAATGGTAACTTTCTTTTAATGGCTCTGGGACCTAGGAAATGGTCTGTGGAACACGTACATATCACCAAAACTTGTACTAAAATCAGTCACCACATTCGAGGGTTATCACCCAATTCGAGGTTTATTGAACACCGCATTTGAAGGTAACGGCCGCATTCAAGGGTTATCGACATTCGCTAACCCACAAATACGTCCATAACCCTTGAATTCAGTGATAATCCTTGTTAGGTGGTTCTCGAAAAATTGTCCAATGTTTCGGGATGGTCGGGAAGTGAGTTCAATGTATGGGCACATTTAGGGGCATATTATAAACGGCCGTTAACTTTTTGCGGGCGAGTTTCCTGCCATTTTCGGCAAACTCGATATATTAACATTATTAACATTGCATCAGTTACCGCGCGCTTCTATTTAAGTGGTGGTAACTGATGCGCGGTGTTAATCTTGCCCGTTTCACTTCACCACCTTCAAGGTGGCGAAAAACGTCAAAGATCGCCGGGGGGGTATGCCCAATCCGCGGCGGGCGGTCACATTCACCTCGGCAGCAACCACCCGCTGCATGACCCCATTCCCAGCAGCCCCTCCCAGACCCCTGCCCCTGTACTCTCGAGGGAGGGGAAGGGAAGGACACTTACAACTGCCTTATAGTGCTTAGGGGGTCCCCGCAGCTCGAACCGGGACCCCTCTTCCCCATCCCTATCAGGGCCCTTGCAGCACTTACAAGTGCCCCTGTGGCCCTGAGAAGGGCCTTTGGGGCTTAAGGGGTCCTGCAGCTCGAACCGAGGCCCCCCTTCCCTTCTGAGCTCAGCGGAGGATTGCAGCTCTTTATATAGGTTTGCAGAAAGTCCTAATCCGGTTCTGATTGGTCAATTTTTCATTGCTTGGTATCACATGGTTATACAGTACCCAATCATATTTTTGAAAGATTTCTGAAGAGGGGTCCCGCTTCGAACTGCTGGACCCCTTAAGCCCCAAAAGGCTTTTGTCAGAGCCGCAAGAGCCCTGATCCTGCCAAGGAGGGGGGTCCCGGTTCGAGTTGTGGGACACCCTAAGCCCCAAAAGGCACTTATCAGTGCCCCCACTGAAGGGTCCCTCGACCCCTCAGCGGACCCTTCCCTTCCCCGTGAACATACGAGGCGGGGGTCTGGGAGGGGTTGCTGGGAAGGGGTCATGTGGTGGGTGGTTGCAGCCGCAGGGAGTGAGGGCGGGGTGGGCATATGGCGCGATCCTTTCCCAGCAGTCCCTCCCAGCCCCCTGCTCCATACGTCGAGTTTCAGCTATCTTCGTCGCGTTACTGCACTTAGCACATTTTGCTAAATACAGTATCGCCACAGCAATGTGCGGCGGTAATGCTCTTCCCCTTTATAAATATGGCGGTGGTAACTTTTAGGCCGTTTATAAATACGCCCTTTAGTCTAAGTACACACAGATCAATATTTCAACCCAACCTACAGATTACCTGGTGAGATATTTCTGCCAATTGTGGCAAATAACCTGCATTTTTTGCTGCAGCCAACTGAATAAAATAGTCGGGATTGGGCATTTCATACAGGCTACAGGAAAAAAAATGTGTAATTTGGTCTTATATAAGGATAGACCCTCCAAAAACCCATAAACACTCACAGTATTCAAAACAATCTATAAAAGAAATTTGCAAATATATATACACACAATCGTAATCAATAACGTGGGTAAACCAAGACTGATGTGTACCTTGCCTGGGCTGGACTCCAAAAAATAAAAATTGTATTCTTTTTCTTTTATTATATTCATGTCATTCTGATGTTAGCCATGAGATCACTTCTAGCTAGGGTTGTTTGACCCAAGTTGCTGCATATTCAAACATTTGAATGTTGTGTTGTGTCTGATCACACCTAATTCTCTTAAAGGGCATGTCCACCCCTTTTTTCACTTTTGATATGTTGTAGGGCTTCCTCCCCCAGCCCCAACCGCTATAATAGAATTATCAGAAACTCCCACAATCATTACTTATCTTCCCTCTTTCCTCCGCCGCACTGCCCCGGCCCTCTGCTTGCATGAAACTGCAAGCAGGGGGTCAGACCGGCAGCCGTGTCTGTGATCGGCTGAGAGGCAGCCAATCAGGGACGCGGCTGCTGGCAGTTCAGAACGCCGGAGGAGAGAGGGAAGGTAAGTAAAGATTGGGGGAGTTTCTGGACATAATAATGCGGTTAGGGCTGGGATAGGAAGCCCTACAATACCTCAAGGGCATTTTACACTAGGGAGAGGGAGAGGAAAATGGGGGGAAGGGGAGGAGGGCTGCTCTGAGCAAGCCTAAAACCTCTGAGAGGAAGCCTCAGAAGCTGAAACAATTTCCCTCCCTGCAGTGCTCCTGGTGGCCAGTTTCTTTGACTTTGGGGGAACATGACAATAGAACCATTTGGAGCTGGGATGTAAGGTACGGATTTTATTACATTACACAATGGGGCCAGTAGTGGGTTAAATTATATTTTTGAGGGTGGATTGATAGTTTCGACGATTGAATTGGTGTTATATAAGGATAAAGATAGACCCTCCAAAAACCAACAAACAGCAATCACAGTTTGTTATTAGAAAAGTTGTAGCATGTGACTAGCATCAGTATGGAGCAACAAACCGACCCCTTTATCTTAAAGGGTAACTGTGGTCTCCATCCATGCAATCTTACATTCTCTTTCATATTGTACCTTTCAAACAAGCCTAAAACGGTGTCTCTAGCTTCTTTGGATCTTAAGTTATAGGATTGTAAAGTTACAGTTCCTGGTCTGTCCTTTCTGTCTGAGTCTCTGTGACAACTAGCAAGAAAAATCACCTTTTATACTCCACTTGTATGGAGACCACTATTCCCCTTTAATTAATGACCCAAGGTGATTTGTTAGGACCTTCTATACTGGGGTTACCTTGACGTGGTTGGAAGGATTTTCACTGCATGCATGCATAAAATTTTAACTAAACCCCCCATGTATTTACTGTTTGCACTAGCACAGATATTATGATAATATATGGGGCCCAGGAATGTGCATTGATCATCTCTTTTCTTCTTAGTTCCCCTTTAATACCCATGATTTAATGTTAGGTTGAGGTCAAAGTTCAGAAGAAGCAGGTCCTACTCCTAGTCTCCAGCTTATGTTCCACCAAAATGTTAAGGAATTTCCATTTTGCTACTTCCTAAGTAGAATATTGAGTTAAAGGGTATCTCCACTCATATTTTCAACATTTGGGAATCCAGTTCTCCAGGTCATGGTATATCTGTAATATTCATCCATCCAGGTCATGGTATGTCTGTAATATTCATCCATACAGGTCATGGTATATCTGTAATATTCGTTCATCCAGGTCATGGTATATCTGTAATATTCATTCATCCAGGTCATGGTATATCTGTAATATTCATTCATCCAGGTCATGGTATATCTACAAAAAACAGAATTCTAGTGCACAAACAATTCTAATTGCATATTGGCTCCCTCCATAAGGTTCTACTACAAACAGACTGCTAAACCCTGGATAAATAAAAGTACAATAAGTTGGCCAAATTATATTAAGCCCAGTCACCACGTCACGGTTGCTTTCTTTAACTGGGTCCTAACCTACTGGTACTTGCCTTTTTGGCTACATGAGCTGACAGCTTCTCCTGTGTGGCCTGGATGCTTGAAGCTGACTCTCTAGTTTAAAGTACTTTGCTCAAACAAGCACATGACCTAACTCTGGGTGGAATACAATTTTCTCAGAAGGCTTGGTCAAACCTTCAATGTAACACACAGTATTTAGAAAATTGGGCTGTTGTAACTAGAGACCAAAAACATAATACATACAAAACACAGAATTCCAGTGCACACACAATTCTAATTGCATATTGGCTACCTCCATAAGGCTGCTACTACAAACAGCCTGCTAAACCCTGGATAAATAAAAGCAATTAATTCAATAAGTTGTTCCATTGTAAGATCAAAGATCATGGGGGACAAGGGACATCCTTGTCTTACTCCGTTCGAGGTAACGAAGGGTTTAGAAAGCATCTGTGAGATATATACTTTAGTGGATGGGTGATTGTATAGATTTAGTATGGCTCTTTGGATACTTCCTCTTATATTGAATTTGTCTAATATGTTTTCCACATATAGCCAATTCACTCTGTCATATGCCTTTTCTGCATCAAGTGTCAAAATTATAGATGTTATTTTCCTTTTTTGAACCCAGTTTATTATATCTATGAACCTCCTTATATTATCCCCTGGTAGTCTTCCAGGTATAAAACCCACTTGGTCTGGGTTAATGAGTTAAATATCCGTATTTAAAAGGGAAATAGGTCTAAAATTTTTGATATAGTTGGTGTCTTTGTCTACTTTAGGTATGGGTACTATGATTGCCTCCAGCATTTCTTTGGGAAAGCCTTCTTGTATTGCTATATTAAAAAAATGTTGTAAGTGTGGCGTTAATATGGGTAGTAAATTTTGTAATATTCATTTATATATCCATCTGTTCCTGGTGATTTATTGTTCGGTAGAGAAAATATAATCCAGTTTATTTCTGACTTTTGTATGGGTTTGTTAATTATTTGTTACTTGTGAATTTGTCAATGAGGATAATTTAATTTTTCACAAAAAGGTTTTGACTTCTTGAGCATTAGGAATTGTAGTTTTTGGGTTGTTTTTCTAAGTTATATAATGTTTCATAATATTGAGCAAATTCATTTGCGATCTGTTGAGAATTTTCCAGTTTTGTATTCTGTTTATCCATAACGGATGCTATTTTAGTTTTATTTATTTTAGTTTTGAATCTTTTGGCTAGAGATTTGGTTGCTTTAAGACCCCGTATATAAAATTATAGTGATTTAGTTCTGATAGCTGTTTTTTAGCTCGCCTAACTTCCATATAATTCTCATTGTTGGGATTTTCTTTATGTTTATTCTCGTTTTTTTCAGGTTTTCTAGTAGAGATAGTCTCCTTTGAAGCCTTAATTTCTTTTGCCGAGCAGCAATTTTCATTATTGTTCCTCTCATATATGCTTTCTGAGCATTCCATGTAGAGAAAGGGTGAGCTAAATAATTATCAAAGCACATCCTCTATTTCTTGTTGGATTTGTTGTTTAGATTCAGGGTTAGAGATGGACTAGAACTCGAACTCGAACCTGAGTCGGGCCGAACTATTCGAATTCGAACTAATTCGGACTTCTCAAACTATCCCGGACCCGGATTTTCGATATTTTCGGACTTAAATAAATATCGAATGTTCGACCGTTCGAATATGGGAGTAAAATGCCTATTATACCTATACACGAGCATTGAACCCGCAAGTAAAGTGTCCATTAAAACCTATACTCGAGCATCGAATCCGCGAGTAAAATATCCATGGTATCTAGGCGCCAACATCGAATCCACGAGTAAAGTGTCCATTAAAGCCTATACGTGAGCATCGAATCCGCGAGTAAAATGTACATGATACCTAGGCGCGAACATCGAATGTTCAAACGCGAGAGTTCGAAAATAGCACCAGTGAGAGTAAAATTGATTTTTCGAATGTTCCCCAGACCATTTCCCAGGTCCCACAGCCATTTACATTAAAGGGTATCTCCACTCATATTTTCAAGGTTTGGGAATCCAGTTCTATTGAAGAACAGGAGGTAAAGGAGCTGTGCCATTCTTCAATAGAACAAACAGAAGACTGGTGAGAAGCTAAGAAACTTACCCACTCGCTCGCTCCCCCGGCGTGTAGTCTGACAGGTCCCGACGGACCTTGTCTTCTATGCGCATGCACGATCTATGCGCATAGAAGACAAGATCCGTCTATGTTTTACTTGTTTTCCTGATTTTATGTCTTTCTCTTTGTCATATGTCAAATTAAAGTCTCCACATCTGGGCCGAGTTCATTTACTTCTTTCCACATCGCAAATCTTTTATATGGGGAGTTTAGACCTCTTATATTGTAGGATATTATTTTATTTGTCATTCTTTTCTATTTCAAGTTTGTTTTCCCTTTCCTTCTATTCCTTTTCCATTTCCTTTCCCTCATATCCTATATTGTTTTCCTTTGTTGTGTAGCAGTACCAATCATTTGATGATTTCTTTCCCTGTTGTTTGGTACCGGTGAGACAATTGTCTGTTGTACATTTTACAACAGTTTCCCAATTTTCCTGCATTGTATGTTCTCCTTAGAAATATATATAATATAAAATTAGACATTATAACAATAACTTTATAACATCTGTGTAACTTCTTATTACATGGGGGATAAAGGTCCGCCATATTGAATAACAATTGGGGGTTATATTTTTGGACTAGGTACCTGAAAAACTGTACTCTGATTGTTCTAGATATTTCTGGTGGGGTAGGAGAAGAACCCTACGCATAATTATTTTTCCCCCTCTCTCTTCCTCCTCCCCTCCTCACCAGTTATATATTAACTATTCAATTGTCCTAATAAAGAAAAAAGTTATCTTCGTACCTGTTACTTTCACAGGCCTTAGATTGCGTATATAAAGTTCCAAATCTTAATCCAATATTCAATATATTATCTATATCTTTTTATCATGTTCTCTTTATATCACAGTTTGGCAATTTGAGAAAAGGAAAAAAAAAAAGCCCTCTCCTCACCAATCCCCCACATTTGGATTATAGATCCTATAGTGGTTGCAATAGTCACATATATACCTCCATTATTTATAACCAAACAACTAGATATAAGTGCTATAAATGAGGAAAATAAAGGGGGGGAAAACTAAAGGGGGGGAGGGGTGTAGGGAGGGGAGAGAGGGCAGAGAAGGTGGTAGAGAGGGCACGTTAACTCTATTTCAGTTTTCCCATTTTGATATTATAGGCATTCACGCATTAAGATTAACAATATGTATATGCAAGTACAGTAATCTACATATATTATACCATTTTATACCAGATAGAGACTTATTTATTGTTTTTACCCGACTTGGTCTTCTATGGTTTAATCCAAGTATCTATTTTTCCATTTCTGATTTGTTTGATTATCCAGAGTCCCATTTGTACAAAACATATCACAATCCATTATGCACCTGCTTACATCATATTATCAATGTATATGCCACGTTGTCAACGTTTTAATATACAGTATTTTCTTTGGGACCTCTGATCTTTTAAATTCCTTAGATGTCATTCAGAACCCCCCCACTGGAGGGCCCCCATTATTGTGGTACCACCACACCACCCCCTATCCACTCACCCACCCACCAAAGAAAATCAAATTAGAACAGTATTCTCTCTTCCATTTCTCTCCTTCTTCCTTCCTCCCTTGTTACGTTTTACTTATTAAACTTTTCCCCATTCTTGTTGAACACGTTTTGGGGAGTTTCCCTTTTTTTGTGAATGGTCAATATTGGCATCTTTTGTTAGGTCTATGCCCCATTTTTGTAGTAAGTCAATTGCCGCGGAGTAGTTCTTAGCCATGAAGGATGTATCTTTGTAAAACACTATTCAATTCACAGGGAAGCCCCATTTATATTATTTCCCTTTTCTCTCAGTGTTTTTGTGATTTCCTTAAATTGTTTCCTTTGCTGCAGAGTCTCTGGTGCTAAATTAGCATGGACTTGAATATCTTTAAACTTAGCTGGTAAGGATTTCCCTGTTTTCCTGGTTTTAAGTAGTCTGTCTTTAATTGTGCAGAAGTGTAGCCTTAGAATCACGTCTCTGGGGGCATTGGCTGGTGCTGCTTTAGCTTTGGGTAATCTGTGAATTCTATCAATCACCAGGTCTATTTCAGTAGCTTCTGGTATTAAGTGTTTAAGGTATTCAATTACAAATTCCATTAATTGTTCGCTTTTAACTGTCTCAGGGATTCCTCTCAATTTAACATTATTCCTTCTGGATCTGTTTTCCATATCTGTTAGTTTAACACGTAACGTAGAAACAGTATTTTCCAGTTCATTATGTGGGTCCACCAGCTCATTATATGCTTCCATATATTCTGCAAATGTATTCTCTATATGTGCTGTGCGGTCTCCTATGCTTTCTATGTCTTTTTTTAGTTCAGTGACAGAAAAGTCTGTCATTAGTGTCTTAGATTGTGCCATTAGCAGATTTAATATAGAAGTTGTTACAGGTTCTTGTGACTCTGATACTAGTTCCACACTATATACCAGATTTTTAATTGGAGTGTTATATATGTAGTTTTCTCCATTTATTGATAAGGAGGGTGAGGTAGAAAGATTTGGTTAGCATGGGTTTTCCCCTACCATCCCCCCCTCCTTGTATGTATGAGGAAACTCCATTTGGTTTGCAAGTGCAGCAATCAATGTGTGTTCCTGTCTATTTGTTTTGAATTTAGCTTGAGACATTTCAGAACTGAGAATCTCACTGAGAATCTCACCTTTTTTTCAGTGCTTTTTTCTCTCCACACTGGGTTTGTGCTATACTCCAGTTCCCCTGCTCTCTGTGAAGGATCTGCGCCATCTTTGATTTCCATGTGGTCTGGAGGTTTGGCTGGATAAAACTTTGTAAGTTTGCTGGAGGTAAGTTTTGTGTTCTTCCTTTTAGTCATCCTGCCGTCTGGTCACACAGGCTTGTCTCTGGAGAGGCAGTTTGCTTATTTAGTGTGTTTTTGACGCTTATTTCAGGCTGGCTGTTGGAGGAGCTCAGGCCTCACACTTCCATCCAGCATGTCCTGGCCACGCCCCTGGATCTCTGTAATTAATTTACAAATACTATATGTAAGCCGCTATTCAATATCAGCTTACGATAGCTAATACTGAAGTTCAAACAGCTGATCGCAGTTCAGTACCTTCACTAGACCACCAGGGAAGACAAGGAGAAAACTAAGAGGAGACCCTGAAGCCAGATGAAGTCCTCTGACATCCAGTGGACTCCCTTACCAAAGCATCTCTGCATACAGTATGTCATTTAAGGGTTACAAATCTTGATCCCCACATCGATTTTGAAGTAAACAGAAGAGGGATTAAGGTGGGAACTTCCATACTTACAGGCTGTTTGCTAGCCCTCGAATGTAATGTTATTTTTCACTAACCCTCAAATGTAGCCTTCACTTTCGGTAACCCTTGAATTATGAGAAAAATTATTGAAAATTGTGGTTGCAGAAGAGAAGCAACACCTTTAAATTAGAATTAGGATAAAGTTATTGTGGTTTGGGTCCATATTATAAAAACTATCATCCAAAGTTGAATTATTATTAGAATGTAGCTTTTCTGATCAGTTCCTTAATTGTGGCTAAATTTGCTGCTATAGACAAAATATTGGTAAAGAAGAGAACATTTATCTCAGTTTTGAATTGGAATCAAGGTTTCATCCATGTATCTGAACCAGTGGCTGGGGGCAATGCCCTTGAAGTTGTTAAAGGGGAAATGTGGTCCAAAAATGACTTTGTAAATTGATAGGAATTGCTCTCCTGAGAATTTTTGCAATTTATTGTGACTGTTTATTTTGCATTGTTTTGAAGATATTTACTTATTTTGTGTGTAATATCGCCAGGTCCCCTGCACTTCCTGCTTCCTGCCCTGAAACCATATCAGTGGATGACAGTCAATCTGCCCTGTGTCTCCTCCTCCCCTTGCAGCCCCCTCCTCTTGCAAGTTCCCCTGGCCCCTCCCACTCATGGACCCCATGGCCCCTCCATTTGCAGGCCCCCCTTGGCCCCTTCCCTTAAAGCCGCATGTGGCCCCACCCACTCATGGGTGATTTAGCCCAGCCCACTTCCGGGTGTCTTAGCTCCACCCACTCACAGCTGTCTTAGCTCCACCCACTCACGGGTGAGTGTTTTCACATAGTGAGAGAGAAGGGCTGTAGATTCCTTTACCTTCTCTGCAGCTGCAGGTCCTTCACACAGCAGGGAGGGGGAGGGACTTCCTGTCTCCCTCATAAACTGAGGGAGTCTGAGGCTGTGCTCTCCGGTGGTGAGGTGGAGGAGCAGCCTTAGGAATGTCAGCTTCCCACCCATTAACTTTCTGGTCAGTAATTTCTTTATATCTTGGACTGTGGAGCAGGTAGAGAGGTGGTTGATGGCTCGTTTTAAAGGTAGGAAACTGGCCTTTCATGTTAACTCAACTTGTTTGGAGACCACAGTTCCCCTTTAAAAACCTGTGTATCTACTTCTTCAATGCAAAAGCTTACCACAATGGGTGAAAAAGGAGATCCCATAGCACATCCATTTTTTTTTTTTGCTTAACCTGTTCTGGGTTAAGTTCTGTTTTTCTGGAAAGTGTGTTGTCTAGGAACAGCCATTTTCTAAACATTTCACCTGGCAGTGTGGTGGGTATGTTACATGTCACATATCATAGGACACCATTTCTTTTGCATGTTTAGCAGATTTACAAGTGGCAAAATGTTCTAACATAGAAATCATGACCAAACCTTAAGTACAAATAAAAATGACCACTAAATATTTATATTTTTCATGTCCCCAATAAAATGATAACAAACTTGCATCACTGCACACAAATAGCCCCCACCCTCTACCCAGGGCCGTCTCGCTAATGAGGCGACATGAGAACATGTCTGTGCCGCAGGGAAGCGGCAGAACTTGTGGGGGGGAATGTTTTTGGCTTACCGGCTCCACCGCGCCGGATGAATAGGGAGCTAGTGCAGCACATATTGTGCATACGCGGAAGTAAGTAGGCCACGTCGCAACATCCGACGTCACTCCCAAGAACAGCCGCTGCGGTGCGGTCATCCTGAGTAGCTCCAGGATCTCCATTAGCTCCAGGGTCTCTACTACTGTAAATTCCTGGCTTCTTATGAGGAGGGGAGATACTGTGCTCGGTTTAGCTACCTGTCTCCTTGGTTGTCTACAGCACCGTGTTATGGATAAGTCAGAAAAAACTGCATTGGATGATGACACTAGGAATGGGTTGTTTAAATAGGGTTGGCCCTCTCTTCCCTTCCATTTATTGAACCACAACTGCCTTCATTTAAAGAGGACACAAGCCTGTTGAGGTTTGTGGGAGTTGTAGTTCACTAAGAGCTCTAAGAATTGTAGGAAGCACAGAAGAGCTAGATGACCTGATAAGTTAACTCAGAATAAATACATCAATTTCACTGTAACAGTCTGGCTGGGCCTGATTCTGAAGCTTGGTGACTGCACACAGGGTGTGAGAATTACTATTTAACTGAAAGAGAATATTACCTACATCAAAGCCTGCTAAATGCAGTGTGTTGTAATTAGCGCAACCTGATGTAAACCTGCCATTTACAAGTTGTGGGACTAAGAGACTGACATGGTTGCTGTAAGTAGCCCCCCCCCTTTGTGTGTTTTGGGAGAAGGCATGGTTTATGCTGGAAAGCCTGCAGCACTTCCACAACACTGGAGCTAATTTTACCAGTATCTGTGTGCCAACAATTTATCATAGTTTGTGCCAATGCTTTTACCAGTATCTGTGTGCCAACACTTTATCAGAGTTTGTGCCAATGCTATTACCAGTATCTATGTGCTACCCCTTTATCAGTGTTTGTGCCAATGCTTTTACCAGTATCTGTGTGCCAACACTTTATCATAGTTTGTGCCAATGCTTTTACCAGTATCTGTGTGCCAACACTTTATCATAGTTTGTGCCAATGATTGTACCAGTATCTGTGTGCCAACAATTTATTATAGTTTGTTCCAATGATTTTACCAGAATGGGTGCCAACCATTTATTAGAGTCTGGGTGCCAACCATTTATCAGAGTTTGTGCCAATGATTTTACCAGTATCTTTGTGCCAACCATTTATTAGAGTCTGGGTGCCAACTTTTTATTAGAGTTTGTGCCAATGATTTTACCAGATTTGGTTCCAACCATTGTATGTGTGAGAGACAGTGCATGTACAGTATGTGTGAGAGAGGGTGTATGTACAGTGTGCGTGAGAGAGTGTGTTTTTACAGTATGTGTGAGAGAGGGTGTGCAGACTATGTGTGAGAGTGTGTATGTTCAGTGTATGTGATAGTTGATACACTACAGGAGCGAGAGTAAGAGATAGAGAATAGAGACTGCAGGAGAGAGAGAGTGTGTGAGAGATGAGGATAGACTATGTATGGGACCTTTACTGTCTGTTCTCTCTGTATGGGACCTTTACTGTCTGTTCTCACTGTATGTGCCCTTTACTGTCTGTTCTCACTGTATGGGACCTTTACCGTCTGTTCTCACTGTATGTGACCTTTACTGTCTGTTCTCACTGTATGTGACCTTTACTGTCTGTTCTCACTGATTGCACTCTATTGCTCAACCAAATATATACTTTGTGCAGATGTTATTTTTTTCACATTTTCTTTACTAAATGTGTTAGATATTTTAAAAGGCATTTCATACGGTTAGATTAGCTTTAGATAGTTTGTTAGGTTAGGCTAGGTTAGACTAGTTAGGTAAGTTAGGGCCCTGTTTAAAGAGTCTACCTTGACTTGGTGGCAGGCTCTTTTAGACAAAATTCTTTATTCTTCTGGAATTATGGTGTGGATAAATGTCTATATAAAGAAACTGTACAAATAAATTATGCCAAGTGGCTAGCCGTGCTCCCCCCCACAAATCCACGCCCACACAAGTCACGCCCATGAAAAAGCCACACCCACCCTGTTTGGCCAGCGGCGCTCTGCACGCCCTGCATATAGGTGTCAATCAAAGTATGGCTCAGGTGGCAAAAACTCTAGAGACACCCCTGCCTCTGCCATATAAATTATGGCTTAGAGAGATATTCCCTAAATACAGCCTGACAAACTAGAATAAAGCTTCTTAAGTAGGATCATCTGACATTACTGCAGCTCCTTATAAATCCCTCATCTGGAGATTTAATTTTGTTTATAGTAACTTACCAGTAACTTTTGTTTTAATTTCAATCCTTTAAAACAAATAATTGGTGGCATACGATGTGTGTGTGTGTGTGTGTGTGTTATTTCTTATATAGAACCACATAGCACCTTGCTTGAATCCATTCACATCAGACTCTGCCCACAAAGAGCTTACAATCTAATCACTTCACACAAACCGATCAGTATGTCTTTATGATTGTGAGGGAAATATCATTCTAACATGAATTTATGAATTTATTGGTAAGTCTAATGTTTCCCTAAAGCTGCCATTCAAGATCCAAGTCACAGTCAAAATGCCACATCCGATGACGTTATTTCATTGGCACCAGGATCAGACAATTTTCTCACACACACACATACCTAGTAATGACCAAATCCTTCCAGATTCAGTGGGATTTGCGTTTTTTGCCATGTATGTACCCAGCTTTTAATTCCCAGTTCTCCTTAATTATGGTAAAATTCTTCAAATTGTTCCCTAAATCTTTTGTCCGTGCTATTTACTACACCTCAAACTCCATCACCTGTCCTCTGCATCTCTTACACTCCCACAGAAGGGGTTATGTTAGTTGGCTTTGGCCTTCACACTTGTTTCCTCCACTGCACCAGTATCTCTGTGTTTTTATACCTGTTCCATCTTTTTATTTCTGGAAATGATTCCTGTTATGTAAGTACAAATGTAGATATTAACTCTTATGTGCCATGCAATTAAATTCTGGGGGCCTAGTAGTCTGGGGATTGTTCAGTATCCTGCCTATGATGTACAGATTTTTGTACATCATCTCTACCTCTATTTAAAGATATAATACTACTATACGTATATCAATAGAGCGCCTTAATGAGCGCCAAAATCTTGATAAATTATCACAGCCTTGAATAATAGGAGAACTGAGCCCAATCTTTATATTAAGTCACAATATGATTGGAAAGTATCCAGTATCCAGATCCATGCACAATGGAGGAGTACGTATGTATGGAGCTAATAAAGCTCACCAGATAATCAGCTTCCCTTCAATAGATCCAAACTAGTATAGGGTCTTGCTGTGTTTAATGTGCACCGGTCTCCACTCTGTATTCCTCACGGTCCTGATGTTTTTCAGGTTGAGAGGGGAAATGAATGACGACTGTATAGTAAGTACTCATGTTGTGTTAGGTAAGATACTTTTCAATCATATTGTAACTTAATATTAGGATTAGGCTCAGTTCTACTGTAATTTGAGACTGGTTTACACTAAATGGTTAGTTAATTCAACCTCATACACTTTTACCTATTAATTTATGGATACATAGGTGTATCTAAGATATTTTGTGTGTATATTGTGTTTTTTAATATTTAATAATCTTAGAGAGTATGCAGTATTATATTTTTATGAGTTAATGAGTTAGGTTCATCTATTGATATTGTTAGGTATGTTTAATAAATTGTGTAATTATATTATATTATATATAGTGTTATTGAGGATTTTATTTATTAAATATTTTAAGATACACACAAGCGCAGAATTCCTTTAGGTGTTGTTATGTTTTATATTGTGTAGAGGTACCTCTGATATCCGTGCAGCTGTCTATATCTTAATATTTGATTTCTTTGATTTAGGGGGGAAGACTATACAGGGAGATTCAATAAATGTTCTTATTGTTTAAAATGGTGCTAATTTTGCCCCAACCAATCAGATTAATTAACATTTGAAAGCTAACATCTGATTGGTTGGGGCAAAATTAGCACCATTTTTAACGATAAGAACTTTTATTGAATCTCCCAGAGAGGGTTTTATAGTTGTATATTGCACTACTGTATATACTTTGGATCCTGTTTCCAGTTGTTTCCCAGTTACTATTGACTGTATCTAATCCTTCTGCCAGACCTTGTTTTATTCTCTGGGAAAATCCTTGGTTTTTACCTTAGTAAGATTTCCTGGTTATGACTGCTGTCTATATTGAATATAATTGGCTTCCACTGTACCTGCTGATTCCTTTCCTGATTAATACACTTGATGTCCATCTTTTACCTTAAGGTTTTTAGAATATATTTTTTGTCATAAAATGACATTTCAATTGATATTTTTTCAGTCTCAATGCAGTAGGTCTAAATCCTATAATTATTTTATCTGTCTTTCCTATGGGGATTTGGGAGATACCCTTTAAGTATTTATGAATCCAATGAAAGGCTTTGTCTTGTATTTTCTTTTAATAAATACTACAAACACAAGTAAATTAAGTAGCAATACAAGAAATGTGGCTTTTTATTGTAGTAATTTTGAAATAGGCCTCCGAGGGAGTAAGTTTTTCCTCTGTCTTCAGTGTTTTTACATTTTACTGAATAGACAATCTTGTAGTAAACAAATGCAAATGAAACTGACAAGAAAACAGCTTGTTTTCTAATCAGCAAATGAAACCTATGTGTAAAACAAGTAACATTGGCATAAATTATAACATTTCCTTAAAGTAATTAGGTGTAGATCTCTGTAAATACTTTTCAAACAAAATCAGGGTTTAGAAATAGAGATGTGAAAAACATTCAGTATATTTGGAGATGCATAGATTTAATTTAAAGGGTATCTCCACCCTGCCAACAAAAATTCTGTAGTGTAGGGTACCCTAGCCCACCTCCAACCGCCATATTTGTTAAGTTTAAAAAGCTGCATAAAGGTACTTACACATGCCTTTGTTCCCCCCGCGCTCTGATCTACACCCTCTGCTTGAATCGATGTAAGTACATTTTTGAAGCTTTTTTAAAGGGCATGTCCACCCATGAAATACATTTTTGCTTTAACAATCCCCCTGTCCCCCCAGCCCCAACCGCTATGTTTATTTTATTAGAAAGTGCCCCAAACTTTACTTACCTCCCCTCTTTCCTCCGCCACGCTGCCGGCCCTCTGCTTGCGAGAAAATGCAAGCAGAGGGGTAGGAACCGGCAGTCGAGTCTGTGATTGGCTGAGCGGCAGCCAATCACGGACGCGGCTACCGGTCATTCAGTGCGGCGGAGGAAAGAGGGGAGGTAAGTAATATTTGGGGCACTTTCTAATAAAATAAACATAGCGGTTGGGGCTGGGGGGATAGGGGGATTATTATAGCAAAAGGGATTTACACTAGGGGGAGGGAATCCTAATCGGGAGGGGGATGGAAGGGGAGAAGGGCTGCAGTATGCATGCCAAACTTCTCCCGGAGGCCAGGTAGGAGGCAGATTCCTATATGGACTCTGCTATCCTCCTGGTGGGCAGTTCTTGGGACTTTGGGGCTACAGGAGAACCATATGGAGCTGGGATGTGAGGTAAGGATTAACTACACTTCACAATGGGGCCAGTAGTGGGGGGATTTAGTTTTGAGGGTGGACATGCCCTTTAACTAAACTACTGTAACGTGTGTTGTATTAGAGAAGTTGGCTACATCCATGTATTTGTCTTTCCGTGTGTTGTATTAGTATATTGGCTACATCCATGTATTTTGTCTTTCCGTGTTGTTGTATTTATAGTAAATCAGCTACATCCATGTATTTTGTCTTTCTGTGTGTTGTATTTAGTAGATTGGCTACATCCTATATTTGTCTTTCGGTTTGTATTGTAGTATTGGCTCATCCATGTATTTTGTCTTTCTGTGTGTTGTATTTAGTAGATTGGCTACATCCATGTATTTTGTCTTTCTGTGTGTTGTATTTAGTAGATCGGCTACATCCATGTATTTTGTCTTTCCGTGTGTTGTATTTAGTAGATCGGCTACATCCATGTATTTTGTCTTTCTTGTGTTGTATTTAGTAGATCGGCTACATCCATATATTTTGTCTTTCTGTGTGTTGTATTTAGTAAATCGGCTACATCCATGTATTTTGACTTTCTGTGTGTTGTATTTAGTAGATCGGCTACATCCATGTATTTTGTCTTTCTGTGTGTTTGTATTTAGTAAATCGGCTTCTTCCATGTATTTTGACTTTCTGTGTGTTGTATTTAGTAGATCGGCTACATCCATGTATTTATGTATTTTGACTTTCTGTGTGTTGTATTTAGTAGATCGGCTACATCCATGTATTTTGTCTTTCTGTGTGTTGTATTTAGTAGATCGGCTACATCCATGTATTTTGACTTTCTGTGTGTTGTATTTAGTAAATCGGCTACATCCAAGTATTTTGTCTTTCTGTGTGTTGTATTTAGTAGATCGGCTACATCCATGTATTTTGTCTTTCTTTGTGTTGTATTTAGTAGATCGGCTACATCCATGTATTTGACTTTCTTTGTGTTGTATTTGTAGATCGGCTACATCCATGTATTTTGTCTTTCCGTTGTGTTGTATTTAGTAGATTGGCTACATCCATGTATTTTGACTTTCTGTGTGTGTTATTTAGTAGATCGCTACATCCATGTATTTTGTCTTTCTTGTGTTGTATTTTGTAGATCAGCTACATCCATGTATTTTGTCTTTCTGTGTGTTGTATTTAGTAGATCGGCTACATCCATGTATTTTGACTTTCTTGTGTTTGTATTTAGTAGATTGGCTACATCCATGTATTTTGTCTTTCTGTGTGTTGTATTTTGTAGATCGCTACATCCATGTATTTTGTCTTTTTGTGGTTGTATTTTGTAGATCAGCTACATCCATGTATTTGTCTTTCTGTGTGTTGTATTTAGTAGATCGGCTACATCCATGTATTTGTCTTTCCGTGTGTTGTATTTAGTAGATTGGCTACATCCTGTATTTTGACTTTCTGTGTGTTGTATTTGTAGATCGACTACATCCATGTATTTTGTCTTTCTGTGTGTTGTTGTATTTTGTAGATCAGCTACATCCATGTATTTTCTTTCTGTGTGTTGTATTTTGTAGATCAGCTACTCCATGTATTTTGTCTTTCTGTGTGTTGTATTTAGTAATCGGCTACTCCATGTATTTTGACTTTCTGTGTGTTGTATTTGTTTATATATTTTTCTTTTCTTTTGTTTATATTAAACGATATAGCATCCTTTGTTATATACAGTATAAAAAAAATTTGAGAAAATAAATGTCAATTGTTAATCATTATTACGTGTCAAACGAGCAAAAAAAAAAAAAAAAATAATGCTTTTTGGAACCTAGAATTCATTTACACCTCCAGGACACAGAAAGCCTGGTTCCATAGCCCCACTAACTAGTCACAAACCCCAATCGGCCATACTTCTAAAATGCTACTAGAGAAGTTAGTAAATGGCAATATCTTTTCTTCAGACATTGTACTGAAACACGTTGCTAAAAAAGATACATTCTCTGCTTAAGGTGAGATGCAGACCCTTCTCCACTATTTACTATGATGATGAAGCTGGGTTATTTTTACTGTGGCTCCTCACAGCTACATATGTTTTTGGTATTTTTTGTGCTTGTTTATTAATCTGACTAGTGACTAACATAAACATCTTATTGGGCACAGTCTTCAAGAACAACCAAATTTCCCCTGAGGAGCATTTTGGTCTGGAAGTTACAGACAGTTAGCCCTAAGGGTCTTAATGAGAAGTTTTTTCCTGTTTTTTTTATTGTACTGTAATTCTTCTGTATTTATTTCTGTACTAATGCTGTATTTAAACATGCTGTTAGGTTTTACATACTGTCCTTCGTTAAGAAATATTGTCTTTTACTCATTTATTACGGGATATTTGTTTTATGAGGATAGCACTATGAATGGCACTTTGAAAAACACTTATTAAGGAAACATTTTTATAGCACTATTTTCCAATATTATGTTTTAGAGAATATTTATTAGAGATTGCTACACTACAGTTGATGGTCTTAGTTTTTATTATATTTGTTGCTTTTAGGAAGTGGAGAGTAAAAAAAGTTGAAAGATCTTCCCTACTACAAGCTATGAGAAAAAGCTGTAATTGGAGGGTCAGTGATGTAGGTTTATGTATTAGGGGTTGGAATCAGAAGCTACCACTTGGGGGAGCACTTAATTGTATCAATGTCCACTAGAGGGCAGTGTATGATAAGGGTATAAAAGCATGTGTGATAATTGACTCTGTAACACTTGACAAATACTTTGTGCCGGAACATTGTGTATTTTGCTGTGTCAACAGAATAAATGGAAGTACTCCAAATGGCACTTTAAAGACTGGACAAGCCTCTTTTTTCTCATCTAAGCTCTACCATCAGAGAGAAAGTTCAAGGGATAACAAGACTTCAAAAAACTTTTCTTCTTTCATACTGAAGAACATTTACATTGGAAGAATCACAAATCATTGGTTAATTTTTATATTTAGGGCTCCGTTACATTCAATAGCGTATTATCTTACACAAGATTTTTCTTTTTACTGTAACTTCAAAATTTACTTATTTTTGAACTCTTAAATTCTTTTTAGACAGGAACTTCCTTGAGATTTACAATTGCCGTTTACAGCATTCAGAAAATATGAATGTAATGATGTTTACCATAATTTGTTACATTGTAACATATTACACAATATTGTCTGTGATCTGAAATCCATTTAGAGGATTTAAACACACACACAAAAAAACACAGAAATTAGTTTTTCTTATTCTTAAAGGGCATGTCCACCCTTATAAACACATTTTCCCATATAATAGAAATCTTCCCCCGACCCACACCGCTATAAAATAGTTTAAGAAAGTGCCCAGATCTTTACTTACTTCCCTCTCTCTCTCCCGATGCCCGGCCTTCTGCTTGCAAACACTGCAAGCAGGGGGCGGGACCGGCAGCCGCGTCCGTGATTGGCTGAGAGGCAGCCAATCACGGACGCGGCTGCCAGCTTCTCAGAATGCCGGGGGAGAGAGGAAGGTAAGTAGAGTTCTGTGGACTTTCTTAAAATTTTTTATTTCGGTTGGGGAAGATATACTATTATATGGCAAGGGTTTTTTATGGTAGTGGGAGGGATCGCAAAACGGGAGGGAGAGGGAGGGAGGAGGGGAGGGAGGGGGAGGGGAGAAGGGCTGCAGTACGCATGCCAAACTTCTCCCGGAGGCCAATAGGAGGCAGAGTCCTATATGGACTCTGCTATCCTCCTGGTGGGCATTTTTGGGACTTTGGGGGGGACTACAGGAGAATCTTATGGAGCTGGGATGTAAAATAAGGATTTTATTACACTACATGGTGGGGCCATTAGTGGGGGATTATAGTTTTGGGGGTGGACATGCCCTTTAATCCTCGAAAGAAATTTTAACAGAATTTTTTTTAGATCTTTATTCATGTAAGTCTCTCTAATACAAAAATGTTAGGTGGTTTGTTCATCAGAATGAATTCATAAGGTTTGCCTTTCCACTCCCAAACTTAAATTTAACCCACTACTAGCCCCACTGTACAGTTTAAAAAACCCTTACCTTACATTCCTGCTCCTTAGGTTCCCCTGTAGTCCATGTCCAAAATCCAGGAAACTGAAGAGTAGTGTCTGCCTTCCTGTCCAAACGTCTGCCTCCTGTCTTGCCTCCGGGAGGGATGGTGACATGCGCAGAGGACCCTTTCTCCCCTTCTCCAATCCCTTTCTCAAATCAATTAACCTGAATCTATATTGCAGGGCATACCCTCCCACCCCCAACCGCTATGTTAATAGTTTAAAAATAGATTCCAACTGTACTTACAGCTCCTCATTCCAGCGTCTTCTGTTGGAAACCTACGGATGTGATTGGCTGCCCACTCACTAATTACAGCTGTGCTGCCGGTCCATTCCACTGCTTTTAGTTCCGGCAGGCAGGGAAGCTGGACCAGAGCACGCTGGAACGAGGAATGTAAGTTGAGTTTGGAATCTATTTCTAACATATGGTTGGGGGTGGGAGGGTATGCCCTACAATATAGATGAAGATTTATGTGGAGGTCTTCTTAAACTCTTTCATCTGATCAGCTTTCTGAGGTGTTATCTGTAACTTGTAAGTGAATTCTTGGCTTATTATCACCATTGCTGACCCAGCTTTGTTTAACAGACTTCTGACTCGCATGCCCTGACCTCTTGCATGGATTACTGACTTCTAGACCTTTTGGTCGGTTAGCAACGTCCACCTTAGTAGGGGAGACTAAAATATCTAGGTTCTATTTACTTATTTATGGTAATAAAAAAAGATATTTTGTTGAATACATTTATCAGAAACATGGCTTTATAGTTTCCTACAAAGACATAGTAGGATTCTGTACCAAATAAACAAATGACATTTATCTTTGGAATTCAGCTCTCTGTTTTAATTAAAATGTATCCTTTACGCTTTCTGTTTGGACTGCATCCCCTGGGATGGTACCACAGTATGTAATGCTTCGTTGTTTAAGATGAATATTTTAATGTAAACCATTAAGCTTTCTATACTGTTTCATATGAAACTGACAATAAAATGATTAAGTTTGCTGCAAACTGCTTGAATAAATCATAATTTGTTTTCCTTAATACTCTACTTTGCAGGTGCGCAAAGTAATAATCAGTGGAATATGGCTCTGTTTAATAGGACTCAATATCTTGTAGTAATGAGAAATTCATCACATCCTCAAGTTACATTTAGAATTTCAAGTACTTGATCAATTCTTCTGAGCCTGAAAAGTTTTTAGCTGTGAAGGCTATATGGAAAGATGGGGTAAGAGTACATATGGCCAATAAAATCAGATTTCATTTTCTACATAAAAAACACTCTAGGACAGGTTTAAACAATTAAAATTCCTCCAGTGGCAAGTGATCTGTAGAAATTGTTTCCATATTCTCATATAACATTTAAATACTTCATGTTCTTTCATTTCAGGGAAAATATGACTTCAAGTTATTAATATTTGTTTATTCGCTAGCATGATGCAAGGTTTAAGGTTGCTTAAGTAAGTACAAATGAAATCCAACAGACGCACACCTTCATGGTGAATTTAGTAATGTATTGTATGGGTGCCGTTTGTTCCTAGATCATTTTGTAACAAAAAACACACTTCCGTGACCAAAAGAAATTCAGTGGTAACAAAATACTTTAGTGAACAAAAACTAACATTTTGGGGACAAACTATATTTAGTCGACCAAAAGAAATTTGGTGGTAACAAAATATACAGTATTTAGTCAACAAAAAACATGTTTTGTTTAGAAAACTATATTTAGTCGGCCAAAGAATTGCGGTGGCAGCAGAACATACATTAATCAACAAAAAACAACTGTAGCACCAAAATGTATATTTTGAGGACCAAAATCTTTTTTGTGAACAAAATGTACAGTGGATCTCTGGCTTTTCCCCGGTTCACATAGTCTGGCTGTAAATAAAGCCTGTGAACAAGCTACAGCGCATTAATCCTCCCACACATCACTTTAAACTTTGCAAACAAAAAAAAGTCTCTCTTTTGTTCTGGATATACTTGCTACATAAGGGTGATGATTTAGGAGGATCCGAGTGCTGCCTTATTACGAAGCCCGATCTCCATTTGACAGGCAATAAATTGGTAAAAGCTGCTTCATTCTCCTTCCCTTAACTTATGTTTTTAACTCATGTATTTGCCAAGCATTTTTAGTGAGCAAAGGTCATTGGGACTTGCTGTCTTGTTGTCTCTCTGTCACCGACACCAGTGCACAGTTCAACGGATTATTATGGACCGGACGCACTGGTACCTTACACCCTCCTTCAAGTGTAACGTAAATTCTTACCATCATTTTGTTTTTGTGGATCCATCTTTAAGCCAGCCTTGAGATTTTGTCGTCTGCCATGTTAATGTTGTCTTAAAAATATAAACAGACATATAGGTAAACGTAACCATTAACGATGCAATATTCATTAATAATGTATATGCTTGTTTTTTGTAACAAGGTTGCAGTCTCCTTGATTAGTTGCATTGTGTAAACCAAATAATCAAATAGTTTGGCACACATAAATACTAAATATATAATACATATAAATCCTTTGTTCCTGTCTATTTCTTAGAGACAGATTAAGACATTTTAGAATTTTTGAAATTCCCCAAAAAATGAAAATTAACCCATTGCAGAAATAAATCCAAAAGTTCCAATTGAATTTAAGGGATAAATAGCAAAGTAAATTAGTTAACAATGACAAAGGAACCTGGAAAATGGTCTGGGGGAACATGATATAACAAAAACTTATTTAAACACTAACAGGGATCAATCAAAGTTCTTATCTAAAAAATGGTTCTACTTTTGCCCCAACCAATCAGATATTATTAACATTTGAAAGCTAATCTGATTGGTTGGGCCAATATTAGAACCATTTTAACGATAAGACTTATTGAATAACCCTGTCACTTTCTTCACAATCGCATTGTTTTTCGATCTACCGTATTATATTTTCGAGGGTTACCAAATCATTTCTAGATTTGAGGTTTGCCGATATCGTGAATTCGAGGGCTACTGAAATTGACGGAAAAGTTTTGTTGAAATTTCGAAACCCTCAGATCCAATCGAGACTGGTACTATTCATCCCACACTACGTCTGTAATTTCTTAAAGGGTCCCTGACTCAGTTGCATAGTTAATAGAGGAATTTCTTCCCCTCTTCATGGACAATCCCAGTATAATCCTATAACATGGGGAGAAACTCCTTTTGCCCACTTTCTTCTCTTGAAGTTTTACAGAGTGCAGAAATCTTCACTATTTACAGTCCATTTCTCTTCTTAATTTCTTGAATTTATTTATTTTAAGAAATTTTTCTCTCTACAAATGATTTACAATCTGTTTTATGCACTGTATATAGTGTAGACCCATTTCTAATACTTACATTTAGAATGTTCATAAGGGAACATGGCCCTTGCTGGGTGACCGTATTGTCTAATCTTGTTGTACAGCATGGAGCTTCTCATTGACAGTTATGCTTTTGTAGTGTTTCTAAACACTTTTAAAAAAACATTTTACAAACGAGATGTTTTCATCTATGGTACTGTACATGACTGTTTTAAATTAATTAACATGGGATGTTCTTTGGTATTTAATTGTCTGTTCCATTGCTATTCTCGGCGTTGTCATCTTAAAGAATTCACATCAGATGAGGTACAGGTGACAACAATTAATTTTTGACAATGAGAACTGACAGGTCTAGTATTTTTTGTTTTGACATATGAAAACCCAGCCACAATATTACAGATTTTCAAAATGCGAGCCAGATTATAAAACTAAGACATAGAGTGGAGGATTGTAAAAAATCGACATCTAAAACAAAAGATTTCATTGAATGCATTTAAAAAAGTTCGTACCTTAGATAAAGAAGTGGCATAATAACTATGGGGTGATTTGCTATATCTGTAATGTTGGGGTAACAATTTTAAATGCATTATTAGCAAAGACCCTGAGAACCTTCCAGTGAGTATGTGAAACTTGCATTTGTTCATTTGGTGGGGCTTTGCCTGGATCTGTTTGCCTCTGACCTGTGAGTCTGGTAACTGATTGTAAGTGAGAAGTAGGATGTCCTTCTCTTCTATATTGGAGTATTCTCTGGCATTAAAGTAATGGTAGTGCTGTGAGGTGACCTTTAGCTGGATGGCTGACCACGCAGAGATTTTGTGTGTAAGGTAAGACCATATGGCTTAAAGGCATGTAAGTCCCAATTTGTATCTTGAGTAGTGTTCTTATTTTTGAAAGGACAATGTCTATTCTTCTCATAAACTTGTTACCAGAGACCTTTTTATTGAGGCTCTAACAAACATAATCCTTTGTAGCAAATAACAGATGCCATCTGGCCTAAACCTTTGTACACATGCACAATGGGTACAAATTGCCATTTCTGCCAACTATAGTTGTAACTATAAGTGTATGGGCTCGGTAAGGCATCAATCATCAATGATGGAAGACCCAACAGTCGTTTTGGCTGACCAAACGCCCATACACTTACCGATAGTCACACAAATGGCTGTTCGTACGCATTGTGTGCATGGAGCGGCCCCTGCTATCACACGTGTGTACGGCCCTTAATGGGGGTTTGATCAGTGTGATCCACTCAGAGTATAAGGCTGAATATACATTTTGAGTGGTATTAACCACTGGTTTCAATTAATCAGTGTCCGATTTTTGTGAGTGCTTTAGGAACTGTGGTATCCTCCTTTATACATTTAAAGGGATGTTTTTTGATATTAAGTATTGGCAAAGTATCAGTATCATCTGAACATTGTCAGCGGATCAGTTTAACATAACAGATATTAAAGGGCATGTCCACCCTCAAAACTATAATTTAACCCACTACTGGACCCACTGTGTAGTGTAATAAAATCCTTACCTTACATCCCAGCTCCAAATAGTTCTCCTGTAATCCCCCCCTCCAGAGTCCTAATACTGGCCACCAGGAGCCTGGCAGAGTTCATAAAGTACTCTGCTCCTGTCTCTCTCTGGGAGAATTTTGCCATGCGCACTGCAGCCCTGTAAAATCCTTTTTCATATATTATAGGGCTTCCTCCCCAGCCCCAACGCATTATTATATTTCCAGAAACCCCCTGAACTTTACTTACCTTCCCTCTCTCCTCCGTTGTTCTGAACTACCGGCAGCCGCATCTGTGATTGGCTGCCCCTCAGCCAATCATAGACGTGGCTGCCGGTCCAGCCCCCTGCTTGCAGTTTCATGCAAGCAGAAAGCCGGGACATGCGTCGGAGGAAGAGGGAAGGTAAGTAAAGATCGGGGGAGTTTCTGGAATAAATAAAAATGCAGTTAGGCTGGGGAGGAAGCCCTACAAATATCAAAATGTAAAAATAGGGGTGGACATGCCCTTTAAATGTAGTAGTTTGGCTGAACATGGCCCCTGTAGTGCACTTTGAATGTTGCACGTAGGTAACAATTGCATTTTGTTTTGGGAATTCCAAGCACAATTTGGGATCTTATGCTCAATCATTTATTTAAGGGCATGTCCACCCTTTGTTTAATTACTAAATAGATTTTGAGTATAATTATTATCCCCATTCTAGCGAGTAAGCTGGCCCCTCCCTTCATGCAGTCAATCAAGGCCGTGACAACTGACATCACATCCAATGATTGACTGTTGTTTTCCCTGCTGCCTCCTCTGCACATGCTTAAGCTTATAAAGGAAGAAATGTATAATTAAGTATCTAGTTACAAATTCTTGTAATAAACTGTAAAAATAGCAATTAAAGTTGCAGGCAGATAACTGACAATTCACTAGTTTTTTTTCTTTTGAGGGTGAACTTACCCTTTAACAGAGACGGCCTTTAACATTGTCACAATAACCAGTACCCACTACATAACGAAAAGGAAGCTGCTAAATATAAGCCAGATATATATTTATATATAAAACAGATCATGATTGTAGTTTCTTGAAAGCTTTGACTTATCACTAAGCTTTTTACGGCTCCCTTGCTATATCCTTTTAATGACCACAGATGGATTTATTTGCTAATTAAATACTAGCAAAGGATTTTTTTTTCATGCATACATCGTAATACGCTTTGGATCTTGTGTAACAAACTGATGTGTGCAAGATAAAACATTAACAGTACAGTAGCTACTGACATTTTAAAGAAAGTAAAAAATATACAATACTAACTTTTTTAAACAAACAAAAGGTAACATTGTAGTGAAATGCTAATTAATGACACATTTAAAATGTTGCCAGAGGCAGAGGGCCTTGGGGGGAAAAGGGTCAGCACACACAAACTCATTAAATTTAGGCACCCAGCAGCATTTTTTAGGTTAAAAATATTGCATGTGTGTATCTTCAATACACAGGGAATCACCTGGACTTAATTTATTATTACATTTTCATTCTCCTTTAAGTAGCATAAACAACAAATTTAAATATTACTAGAGGTTTGAGTTTTGGAACTGATAAACAGGACAGACTGCATAAATACATAGAGATGATGGCTTCTCTTTTACGTCTCAGCGCATTAATAAATACAGTAAGCACAAACTGGTTCAGAAGGCTTTTGGAAAGGCATGGAATTAATTATTCTTACGCATGCTGCAGGACAGAAAATCAACTTAATGGAATTCAGATACAGATGGTGATGTATTCTACCTGGAGCACATTCTTGGTGTCATAATGTGAAAGGGAGAAAAATAAATATAATTTTGCATAGAAAAACATATGTAAAAAAAATGTGTTTAAGGACAGAATCTCCATGTATAAAGTTGAATTAAAGCTATGTATCCAAAAGGCCATTCATATAAAGAAACCTCTGTGACCAACAAGGGACATATTTTCTCCAGTGACCCATTGTGAAATGATACTTTCCCAACCTTATGTTTAAAGGGGAATCATTATCTACAAATATTTTAGGATTCATGGATCTGAAAATGTAACTTTCTTGCTTCCAATGCAAATCTTGAGTGACATCATCACATGTTCTCCACTATCAGAATTATAATCAGTATGCAACACCAACTGCTGCTGGATACAGAAGTCCTGATTGATTGGTGGCACCAGCACCTTCTCCACATAAAAGAAGTCCTGCTTGATTAATCCATTTACCACCTAATGAGCCTAACACTGATTGTGTCCATTGCTATCAATCAGAAAAAATGACAAAAGCAAGGACATCAACATTGTAACCACCATGTCTTCTAATAAGCTGCACTCAGAAAAGTGATACATGGCTTGTATAAATGGTTAGACAGACTTTTATTGTACTCTAACTTGTGGACATTTGCTTCTTTTTTATGTTACAGGAGTCCATTAAAAGAACTTGACCCCTTTGTTTCTCTAAATACTATTCAGTCTCCAATAGCCAATTAATTCTTAGAAGGCCTTATCCTCTTGTATTAAGACTTACCTTGGCCCCAATCTGGCGGATTCCATGGTCATCCATCCTTCAGAGGCAGATCTATGTAAAATCAGCCAAAGCCAATGGGCATGTATCTGTTCTTCTCTTCCTGAATCTTTTCTCTGATCGTGGTAGAGGTGACTTTTCACTTCTTATATAACTCTTTACTCTCTGTAATCTGAAACCAATCAATCATAATCTGAAACAACATTTTTGAAATTGTGGCAAATCTTTTGGATGTTTGGAACGACCTACCAGCAAGGTTCCTTAAGAAATTTAATGGAACAGAATCTCAAATCTGTTCAAGACAGGGTGTTAACTGCAGGGGCTCAACCCCCCGAGATTGGAGGCTGGGACCCTAACCGACCACCCCTCCCCTCCCTTGACTGAGGTACAGCTGATCGCATATATGAAGGCCGGGCCTGAACTTCCGGAGGTTGTGGTGGTTCCTCTTTTTGTCTGCCACCCCTCCCACCCCCAGTGGTTTGGGGCAAGTAGTTACACCACTGGTTCAAGTGCGATTATACTAGTAAACCGCTTTTAAAAAGAAATAAGATAAAAAATAAAAATACCTACTGATTAATTTATAATCTGGGATATATTAGTACTCCACATCCTTTCCTTTTCTGAGAGCCATCGTCATCTGTAGAATTCATTCCATGCACTTCTGGTTCTGTATCCTTTGGTCTTCTTACTCGTTGTTTCCCTTTTGCCCATTTGTGTTTGTAAACACTATACTGTCATCAAAGGGTCATCTGGAAGCCCTCAAATCAAAAGTGCAGAAGCTCAACTTTAACAGCTCGTTGCATGTCACTTAGACAATAATAGGATGTGGAGAACGTTCTCCTATTTTCCAGAACAATATGAGTTATCCTTTTATACAAAATGCATTTTTCTACTATGATAGTCCTTTAATTTCAGAAAGCCTGTTTATAAAAGCATCACATTCTAAAACGTTGACAAGGATCCCAGGATTTTAGGATCCCAGAAGGATGGGACTTTTTATTTATGTGTGCTTTCTAGGAAATGCCTTGATTTATAAAAACACAGTTTCTATATATTATCTTTGATTTTTTTTCTCTCTTTATCTCATGGTTTCATTAGCTCAATGTTAAAAGTCTCGGTTTCATTTTTTTGTAGTTTTTTTCTTATCTCTGCCTTTCCTTAATACTTTAACTACAGTAAATTCATTACAGTGAACACGTGCCGGTGTCTTGCCTTGGAAAATCAATTGACTGGTCTTGCAGGCTTAAAAATCTGTATGAGCCATCTCTTGCTGTCATAAATCAACAGCAGATGGTTGTCTTTGATTAGTGGGCCGTGGGTACACTTGGCTGTAGCAACAATAAGTAAATGTCTAGAAGCAAACAGGAAAAGTTATGCCTGAAAGGACACACAAGTGCAGAAATTCATTTTATTTTCCACTGAATTTCTTGATGGTATTTGGCCTGAGGCCATAACCTAAAGGGGACCCTTTGTAATAATACATCAAAGAGACAATTATTATTATTTTATTGTTGTTCTTGTTATATTGCTTTTAAATGTGTCTAGTTTCTTTAGGAGGTAACATACAGACATAGTAAGGTTGTAGTGTAGAGCGGAGATCCTGAGACATCCTTTATTTTTGGAGCTAATTAAAAAATCATAGTGGAAAATTAAAAAAATTGAGATTGTGAAGTCGAAAAACGTGGTTGAAAAGTTAAAAAAAAACAAATTCCGCTTCAATTGGGTCTGAATCGAATTTCAGATTTTAGCAATTTCAGTAAGTCCCGCAGAACCGCTAATGGAACCAGTGACATTTGACTTTCTTTAAATCTAGAAGCATATCCAACCCTCTCTGACTATCCAGAATCTGCATATATAAAAATCAATAAAAACACACACAAACTCCACTGGTGCTCTTGTACATGTTGTGTAACCACTGTTATTGCATCGCTTTAATTGAATGTGAATGGAAAGACAAAATACATGGATGTAGCCAATCTACTAAATACAACACACGGAAAGACAAAATACATGGATGTAGCCGATCTACAAAATACAACACACAGAAAGTCAAAATACATGGATGTAGCCAATTTACTAAATACAACACAGAGAAAGTCAAAATACATGGATGTAGCCAATCTACTAAATACAACACAGAAAACTGTGCAAAACTACAGATTCATTTTCATGCAAAATTGTAGAAAATCCATCATCACGATTTTTGCTTTGACCATGAAATTCTGCATTAAAACTTCCTTATGATCTCCTAACCCCAGGGGTGAAACCAACCCCAGTTGAGTGGTGTATCTTTAGTGTTATACATACCAGAGGTGCAACACTCCTTCTGTGGTTAAAGTCAAGATAACCGTGACTAACGTGAAATTTACCATGCAGACGTCACAGTTTATGTTATATGGCCATAGCGGCACACTATGTCATCACTTTTTCTCAAAAGTGCCAGAATAGTTAAGACAATTTACAATGCACCGAGAGCCACTAGCAGGGATAAGCAACCAGTAAATTTCCGATTTTTGAAAACTACAACTCCCAGCATTCCTCTACAAGCACTCTGTAGTTAGGGAATTCTGGGAGCTGTTAGTTTCTGGAAGTCTACTGGTTGCCTATCCCTGCACTATGGCATATAACCTTCCAGAGCCATTGCACCAATACGGCTCCATATATAGAATATACAGGCTTCGTAGCTTTGTAAATTAAATGGCTGCATATTCTATAAGGAACAGCTTATTTTCTTATGGTAAAATACAAGTAAGCCAAACACAGAAATAATTTCCAAGCATCTGTAAAACATTTATTGTCTATGTCTCTGGTTTAGAACATAACTTCTAATATAACCTTTGAAGTGGCACAAAGTGGCTGTGACTTAATTAGAATGTTTTTACCTCCATACATTTACATTTCCCTATGATTGGGCCAAATAAAATATGCAATGTCAAAAAACACCTCAGGGGCTGCCAGAATTAGCACAGCTCTGCAATGCTGATGTTAAAAAAAATGTGTGTAGTATGTTGTGTGTGTATATATATATAATCGGTTTCCTTTCTCAAGCAAAACATACAAACACATCACATGGCATTTTATAGAGCATGAAAGGAAGTGCATCTTTCTTATAGCCCAGTCCAGCCACAAACTATGATAATACAAAACTAGACAATCAATCAGGACTGCATTTAATTACAAGAAAACAATAAAATCATATCCCGGTTTAAACCCCCAACTGTAAATCCACCATGTTTCCCTCTGCTTCAGCTTTAATTATCTATCCCCAACTCTCAGTGGGGGGGCACTGCTTCCATGACCATACATTTTAGCTGTGGTATCTAAGTGTCCCTTGTCAGCAAAATGTTTAGGGACAGGCAGCCTACTGTCCCTTGCCCTGATGAGTAGGGGATGGATTTCAATGGGCAGGGTCCATGGTGAGGCTGTGCAGAACGTATAAGTGTCGCAGACACTACAAGAGCAGTGAGTAAGGGAGGGTGGCAGTTAGGAGCACCTCACTAATCATTATAATTTAATGACAAAGCAAGTACAGATAAAATGTGAGTATCACCATTTTACTTCTCTCAAATTGTCGTTTCAGATACTGTAAAGTTACATTCTGATCATTAGTAGTGATTTTTGCCTTTCTAGATATAAAATAAATAAAATAACATTGGCCGTAAACCTGCTTGGGGCTGAAATGTATCATAACGCAGAACTCACACTGTACCTAGGGTGAATATTATTAGTAAACATGGCAACAATTCCGAATAGCTAAATCTGGCTTTTTACAGTTTTTTTGCATTGGCTTACCACCCTGGAACATTTAGGCAAGCTGTAAAATGAGTTTGGGCATCACTCCACTACTCCAACAGGATTTATTGATGCCTTTCTCTAGTGGGAAAAAACTATTCTCACTTCATATATTTTACAATGAAAATAATGGTTACGTGAATGTTTTGAGCTACTGTAAACTAGATTTCAGCTCTATGGTGATAATTAATAGTGTAAAAAGGAAAGGAACTAATGACGTGAAAATAGTCTTCATCAGGGGCCTTTAAATAACACCGTTATGGTACAACTGGAAGAAGGGAAATGTTTAATATTGGATCAATAACAACCGACGGTTAGAAAAAGGAGGTGTAGAATTTACGGATTCTTTTTGCTTGGAAAACATTATAATCGGAAATTCACCTTGCAGTGTGTTTTTAATGACACAAATAAAAAATTGTACAGCTCAGCAGAAATCATTGATGTTGCATTGAACGATGGACAGCTACATAACATTTACAGATATAAAGGCCAAACCCCTAATTTTGAATTCATAAAGGCCAGTAGTAAAGTATGTTGGAGGGAGGGCTGCTATTTAAGGACATGTTCACCTCTTGCTAAAACATTTAACATAGATTATGTACTCTTCCCCATCCTGTTCTTACTTTTCTTCCCAGCACTCTTGAGTCCACATATCTTCCAGATGGCTGCTCTCTGCCACCTTCTTTAATGCTCTGTGTGCCCACACTGCCATAAAGCAGCCAGATTGGCCAGGTGTTAAAAGTCATTGGCCATAATGCCCCCGTGATAACCATGACTGATGGCTACTAGAGGTGGCTGAATTTCCTAAAGTTTGTTCGTTTTAGAACTATAGAACTTCTGTAAAAGTTCTATAGTTCGAAAACGGACCCATTAAATTCAATGGGGAGAATTAGTTCGAAAACTTCTGATAAAATACGGTTAAAATAGCAATGGTAACTTTCTTTTAATGGCTCTGGGACCTAGGAAATGGTCTGTGGAACACGTACATATCACCAAAACTTGTACTAAAATCAGTCACCACATTCGAGGGTTATCACCCTTCGAGGTTTATTGAACACCGCATTTGAAGGTAACGGCCGCATTCAAGGGTTATCGACATTCGCTAACCCACAAATACGTCCATAACCCTTGAATTCAGTGATAATCCTTGTTAGGTGGTTCTCGAAAAATTGTCCAATTTCGGGATGGTCGGGAAGTGAGTCAATGTATGGGCACATTTAGGGGCTATTTAAACGGCCGTTAACTTTTTGCGGGCGAGTTTCCTGCCATTTTCGGCAAACTCGATATATTAACATTATTACATTGCATCAGTTACCGCGCGCTTCTATTTAAGTGGTGGTAACTGATGCGCGGTGTTAATCTTGCCCGTTTCACTTCCCACCTTCAAGGTGGCGAAAAACGTCAAAGATCGCCGGGGGGGATGCCCAATCCGCGGCGGGCGGTCACATTCACCTCGGCAGCAACCACCCGCTGCATGACCCCATTCCCGCAGCCCCTCCCAGACCCCTGCCCCTGACTCTCGAGGGAGGGGAAGGGAAGGACACTTACAACTGCCTTATAGTGCTTAGGGGGTCCCCGCAGCTCGAACCGGGACCCCTCTTCCCCATCCCTATCAGGGCCCTTGCAGCACTTCAAGTCCCCCTGTGGCCCTGAGAAGGGCCTTTGGGGCTTAGGGGTCCTGGCCCGAACCGAGGCCCCCCTTCCCTTCTGAGCTCAGCGGAGGATTGCAGCTCTTTATATAGGTTTGCAGAAAGTCCTAATCCGGTTCTGATTGGTCAATTTTTCATTGCTTGTATCACATGGTTTATACAGTACCCAATCATATTTTTGAAAGATTTCTGAAGAGGGGTCCCGCTTCGAACTGCTGGACCCCTTAAGCCCCAAAGGCTTTTGTCAGAGCCGCAAGAGCCCTGATCCTGCCAAGGAGGGGGGTCCCGGTTCGAGTTGTGGGACACCCTAAGCCCCAAAAGGCACTTATCAGTGCCCCCACTGAAGGGTCCCTCGACCCCTCAGCGGACCCTTCCCTTCCCGTGAACATACGAGCGGGGGTCTGGGAGGGGTTGCTGGGGGGTCATGTGGTGGGTGGTTGCAGCCGCAGGGAGTGAGGGCGGGGTGGCATATGGCGCGATCCTTTCCCAGCAGTCCCTCCCAGCCCCTGCTCCATACGTCGAGTTTCAGCTATCTTCGTCGCGTTACTGCACTTAGCACATTTTGCTAAATACAGTATCGCCACAGCAATGTGGGGGGTCGGTAATGCTCTTCCCCTTTATAAATATGCGGTGGTAACTTAGGCCGTTTATAATACGCCCTTTAGTCTAAGTACACACAGATCAATATTTCAACCCAACCTACAGATTACCTGGTGAGATATTTCTGCCAATTGTGCAAATAACCTGCATTTTTTGCTGCCGCCAACTGAATAAAATAGTCGGGATTGGCATTTCATACAGGCTACAGGAAAAAAAATGTGTAATTTGGTCTTATATAAGGATAGACCCTCCAAACACCATAAACACTCACAGTATTCAAAACAATCTATAAAAGAAATTTGCAAATATATATACACACAATCGTAATCAATAACGTGGGTAACCAAGACTGATGTGTACCTTGCCTGGGCTGGACTCCAAAAAATAAAAATTGTATTCTTTTTCTTTTATTATATTCATGTCATTCTGATGTTAGCCATGAGATCACTTCTAGCTAGGGTTGTTTGACCCAAGTTGCTGCATATTCAAACATTTGAATGTTGTGTTGTGTCTGATCACACCTAATTCTCTTAAAGGGCATGTCCACCCCTTTTTTCCTTTTGATATGTTGTAGGGCTTCCTCCCCCAGCCCCAACCGCTATAATAGAATTATCAGAAACTCCCACAATCATACTTATCTTCCCTCTTTCCTCCGCCGCACTGCCCCGGCCCTCTGCTTCATGAAACTGCAAGCAGGGGGTCAGACCGGCAGCCGTGTCTGTGATCGGCTGAGAGGCAGCCAATCAGGGACGCGGCTGCTGGCAGTTCAGAACGCCGGAGGAGAGAGGGAAGGTAAGTAAGATTGGGGGAGTTTCTGGACATAATAATGCGGTTAGGGCTGGGATAGGAAGCCCTACAATACCTCAAGGGCATTTTACACTAGGGAGAGGGAGAGGAAAATGGGGGGAAGGGGAGGAGGGCTGCTCTGAGCAAGCCTAAACCTCTGAGAGGAAGCCTCAAGCTGAAACAATTTCCCTCCCTGCAGTGCTCCTGGTGGCCAGTTCTTTGACTTTGGGGGAACATGACAATAGAACCATTTGGAGCTGGGATGTAAGGTACGGATTTTATACATTACACAATGGGCCAGTAGTGGGTTAAATTATATTTTTGAGGGTGGATTGATAGTTTCGACGATTGAATGGTGTTATATAAGGATAAAGATAGACCCTCCAAAAACCAACAAACAGCAATCACAGTTTTGTTATTAGAAAAGTTGTAGCATGTGACTAGCATCAGTATGGAGCAACACACGACCCCTTTATCTTAAAGGGTAACTGTGGTCTCCATCCATGCAATCTTACATTCTCTTTCATATTGTACCTTTCAAACAAGCCTAAAACGGGTGTCTCTAGCTTCTTTGGATCTTAAGTTATAGGATTGTAAAGTTACAGTTCCTGGTCTGTCCTTTCTGTCTGAGTCTCTGTGACAACTAGCAAGAAAAATCACCTTTATACTCCACTTGTATGGAGACCACTATTCCCCTTTAATTAATGACCCAAGGTGATTTGTTAGGACCTTCTATACTGGGGTTACCTTGACGTGGTTGGAAGGATTTTCACTGCATGCATGCATAAAATTTTAACTAAACCCCCCATGTATTTACTGTTTGCACTAGCACAGATATTATGATAATAATGGGGCCCAGAATGTGCATTGATCATCTCTTTTCTCTTAGTTCCCCTTTAATACCCATGATTTAATGTTAGGTTGAGGTCAAAGTTCAGAAGAACAGGTCCTACTCCTAGTCTCCAGCTTATGTTCCACAAATGTTAAGGATTTCCATTTTGCTACTTCCTAAGTAGAATATTGAGTTAAAGGGTATCTCCACTCATATTTTCAACATTTGGAATCCAGTTCTGTTGAAGAACGAGAGCTAAGGAGCTGTGCCTTACCTTCCGTTCTTCAATAGAAACAACAGGAGCCAGGAGAGAAGGTAAGAAACTTACCCGCTCGCTCGCTCCCCCGGCGTGTAGTCTGACAGGTCCCACGGACCTTGTCTTCTATGCGCATGCACGATCTATGCGCATAGAAGACAAGTCCGTCGGGACCTGTCAGACTAAGCGCCGGGGGAGCGAGCAGCGGGTAGTTTCTTACCTTCTCTCCTGCTCCTGTTTGTTCTATTGAAAACGGAAGGTAAGGCACAGCTCCTTTACCTCCTGTTCTTCAATAGAAATGGATTCCCAAATGTTGAAAATACGAGTGGAGATACCCTTTAAGTATTTATGAATCCAATGAAAGCTTTGTCTTGTATTTTCTTTTAATAAATACTACAAACACAAGTAAATTAAGTAGCAATACAAGAATGTGGCTTTTTATTGTAGTAATTTTGAAATAGGCCTCCGAGGGAGTAAGTTTTTCCTCTGTCTTCAGTGTTTTTACATTTTCTGAATAGACAATCTTGTAGTAAACAAATGCAAATGAAACTGACAAGAAAACAGCTGTTTTCTAATCAGCAAATGAAACCTATGTGTAAAACAAGTAACATTGGCATAAATTATAACATTTCCTTAAAGTAATTAGGTGTGATCTCTGTAATACTTTTCAAACAAAATCAGGGTTTAGAATAGAGATGTGAAAAACATTCAGTATATTTGGAGATGCATAGATTTAATTTAAAGGGTATCTCCACCCTGCCAACAAAAATTCTGTAGTGTAGGGTACCCTAGCCCACCTCCAACCGCCATATTTGTAAGTTTAAAAAGCTGCATAAAGGTACTTACACATGCCTTGTTCCCCCCGCGCTCTGATCTACACCCTCTGCTTGAATCGATGTAAGTACATTTTTGAAGCTTTTTTAAAGGGCATGTCCACCCATGAATACATTTTGCTTTACAATCCCCCTGTCCCCCCAGCCCCACCGCTATGTTTATTTTATTAGAAAGTGCCCCAACTTTACTTACCTCCCCTCTTTCCTCCGCCACGCTGCCGGCCTCTGCTTGCGAGAAATGCAAGCAGAGGGGTAGGAACCGGCAGTCGAGTCTGTGATTGGCTGAGCGGAGCCAATCACGGACGCGGCTACCGGTCATTCAGTGCGGCGGAGGAAAAGGGGAGGTAAGTAATATTTGGGGCACTTCTAATAAAATAAACATAGCGGTTGGGGCTGGGGGGATAGGGGGATTATTATAGCAAAAGGGATTTACACTAGGGGGAGGGAATCCTAATCGGGAGGGGGATGGAAGGGGAGAAGGGCTGCAGTATGCATGCCAAACTTCTCCCGGAGGCCAGGTAGGAGGCAGATTCCTATATGGACTCTGCTATCCTCCTGGTGGGCAGTTCTTGGGACTTTGGGGGGGACTACAGGAGAACCATATGGAGCTGGGATGTGAGGTAAGGATTAAACTACACTTCACAATGGGGCCAGTAGTGGGGGGATTATAGTTTTGAGGGTGGACATGCCCTTTAACTAAACTACTGTAACTTGGCAGTTGGGGTTGGACTAGGGTCCCCTACACTACAGAAAATAGTAGGGGCTTAAAGGGGAACTAAACAAAAAAAACACAAATGTAGTATAGGAAAGTACTTGTCTCTGCAACCTACCCAGTGTAAAAGATTTCCTTTTCTGCCCTTCCTTTCCTCTACAAACTTACTTTTAGTTCCTAAGATTGAGCAGCCATTTTGAATTCTTCCAGTACCTTCTGTGACCACAAAACATTTTCTACACATGTGCGATCCAAACTACACCTCCTATAACCCTATGGGGTGCGAATATATTAATTCAAAATATTCAAATGCACAGAGCTTCATTCGCTGATCTGCATATTCCTAGTAGCCCTTGATAGTATCATTTTATATCCAATAGTGTGAAGCTCTCACTCTGTGTCAGAAGATTGTGTCAGAACACAATAGAAATATTGATCTTATATCTTTATAATGATTTTTATTTTCTGTTTTCTGGCAATTGTTTCTCACAATAACTGCTGTGTGACTTTTACTTACAACACGCACAGTAGTTACTACAACACACACAGTAGTTACTACAACACACACAGTAGTTACTTACAACACACACAGTAGTTACTACAACACACACAGTAGTTACTACAACATACACAGTGGTTACTACAACACACACAGTAGTTACTACAACACACACAGTAGTTACTACAACACACCGACCCTCCAACATTCCCTTTTATAAGGTTCACTGATAGAAACAACATGGTGCAAGGCTAGGACAATGAAGTGACCCTGGACCTAGCACAGCTCCGTACAGTGCATTTCTTTTTACTGTTCCTGGTAGAGAATTTGTTATGTGGAGAAAATGTGTAGGATACTTCAGTACCCATTTAAACTGCAGTTGGTTTGTTACATGTGTCTTTACTAGCTCCTCTAATTAGCCTGTTACCCTCTAGATCACTGATTACAACTGCCGTCTGTCTGACCTAGATTGGGATAAACTAGGCTGCTTCCCCATGTTAACCTTACTCGCTTTTTTGATCTTAACTTAAATGGAATGAACAGGCAGACACAGAGTTGGGTGTAAATAAACGGCCACAGCTTTATTTACACATTACAACATGTGTTACCACAATAGGCCCGATCTTAATTTCTACATCCTTGCGATAACTCCAATAAACTCCCAGCCGTAGCCAATGCTGAATGCCAGGCCTCTGGGTCCCCAGAGGGCATGTAACGGCTTCTAAAACCATACCGTTTGCAAGGATGTATCCGTCAGCTGTGACTCCAAAAAACCACTCTCCTTAACATGTTTTATAAACCGTACATAACAAATTAACTTACAACCTTAACTTTGGGGGGGGGGGGGGGGGGTAGAAGTGATTCCTATGGCAATGTTAATCAAAATGGCGCCTGAACCTCGTGGCCACCCCCTTCTTATAACCTCGCGTGACGTCATGTTCCCGGACCTCGCGAGACCCGGATCGGCCAATCAGACGGCACGCGAGGAGTGGCTTAAACCCCTGCCTACAGCTCCCAGCATCCTCGGCTGATGACCCCACTCGAAGTCAGGCGCCCCGCCCTAACTGGAGGTAACAGGGTGACATCAGAAACACATGCAGTAAAGCTAAGTCAAATACCTGCAGTGTAAAAGCAACCAGTTTATAATAACTGTAACTCTGCTTATAATATCAACTGTGCCCTGTAATCCCATATAAATACAGGCAAATGGAATTACCCACTGACTAAAATAACAATATTATATACAGGCCATTTTGCATATGTAGTTATACAATCTTATCCCATACAATCAGCGTCCCTACACAATACAATCTTATCCCATACAATCAGCGCCCCTACATAATACAATCTTATCCCATACAATCAGTGCCCCTACACAATACAATCTTATCATGCTCGGCAAATGATCTCCTCTCACCCACCCTGGTCACCTCTTCCCATGCCCGCATTCAGGACTTTACTCGTGCTGCCCCTCTACTCCGGAACTCCCTTCCTCCATCTGTCCATCACTCACCATCCCTTAACACCTTCAAACGTAACCTTAAAACCCGCCTCTTTAGGCAAGCATATAACCTGGCCTAAACATTACCCTCTTACTACCCAATGTGATCCAACCCGCTTTTCACACTCCACTGCCAATCAATTTACAGCCTACCGATTCCCATATCCTCTAGTCTGTAAGCTCTTTGGGCAGGGTCCTTTTCCCTATTGTATCACGGTATTGCGGTAAGAAACTCCACACTGTTTACTTATGTTATGTATTACCTGTGTATGTAATATGTATGTCTTTGTATAACATGTATTACCCTGTATGTAATGTATGACTATCTAATTGTAAAGCGCCACGGAAAATGCTGGTGTAATATCAATCAATAATACTAATAATCCCATACAATCAGTGCCCCTACACGATACAATTTTATCCCATACAATCAGTGCCCCTACACAATACAATCTTATCCCATACAATCAGTGCCTCTACACAATACAATCCTATCCCATACAATCGGGTCCCTACACAATACAATCTTATCCCATACAATCAGTGTCCCTACACAATACAATCTTATCCCCATACAATCAGTGTCCCTACACAATACAATCTTATCCCATACAATCAGTGACCCTACACAATACAATCTTATCTCATACAATCAGTGTCCCTACACAATACAATCTTATCACATCCAATCAGTGCCCCTACACAATACAATCTTATCCCCATCCAATCAGTGCCCCTACACAATACAATCTTATCCCCATTCAATCAGTACCCCTACACAATACAATCTTATCCCATACAATCAGTGTCCCTACACAACCCCAAAATGTTTTTTAAGTATATAAATGGTAAAAAGAAGAGGACTGAGAATGTGGGACCATTAAATAATGGGGCTGAGGTGGTTGTAGAGGATGCCGAAAAGGCTAATCTGCTAAACCGTTTTTTTACATCGGTTTTTACTGTTGAGAATCCTTGTCCTTACAGCAGGGATTGTAATAATATGCAGGGAAGAAATGAAGAGTATTCACATTGGCTAACAGAGGATATGGTACGGAAACAATTAGACAAAGTTAATATCAATAAAGCCCCAGGACCAGATGAATTGCATCCTCGGATTTTAAAAGAGCTTAGTTCAGTTCTATCTAGACCACTGTTTCTCATCTTTTCAGATTCGCTTTGGTCTGGGGATGTGCCGCTGAAATGGAAAAAGGCCAATGTAATACCAATATTGAAAAAAGGTAGTCGTTCACAGCCTGGTAACTATAGACCTGTAAGCCTAACATCAGTGGTAGGGAAGGTGCTGGAAACTTTGATACGGATTCATATCCATGACTTTGTTTCCAGAGCTCATCGTATTAGTAATAGTCAGCATGGATTTATGAGAAATAGATCATGCCAGACAAATTTAATTGTTTTTTATGAAGAAGCGAGTAAGAAGTTACATTCAGGCACAGCAGTGCATGTGGTATACTTGGACTTTGCGAAAGCTTTTGATACTGTGCCACATAGGCGACTAATGTATAAACTGAGGACTGTTGGCCTTGAAGAAAACATTTGTTCATGGATAGAGAATTGGTTATTGGATCAATGGAGTTGGCGGTCAATGGAGCTACATCAATGTGGGCTAAGTTCTAAGCAGAGTGCCTCAGGGTTCTGTACTGGGGCCGCTTCTGTTTAATCTGTTTATAAATGACTTAGAAGGGGCATTGAGAGCAAGGTCTCAGTGTTTACTGATGACACTAAACTATTCAGAGCTTACCCTCAAATTCAACCATAACCCTTGAATGCAGTGTCGGTAACCCTTTGAATTCGGTAATAACTCTCTAATGTGCCATTTGCTTACCCTCAAATTCGGCCATAACCCTCGAATGAGGTGTTCGCTAACCCTCAAAAGTTAGTATTTAAACAAGTTTTGGTGATATGTAAATGTTCCTCAGAACATTTCCCAGATCCCAGAGCCATTTACAGTAAGTTACCATTACTATTTTAACTGTATTTTATCATAACTTTTCAAACTATTTGTCTTTTCAAACTTATTGACTTTAATGGGTCTGATTTCAAACTATCCAACTATCGAACTTTTGCTGAAGTTCAGCCATCTCTAATGTCAGCTAAGGTAAGTAACACAGTCAATTTTAACTGTTTAGTGGCCTTTTAAGAAGTATTTTTCATGCATAAATAAAACCCTTAGGGCACGGCTACACTGCAACGCAATCGCACACGGAACTGCATGCAATTTCGTGTGCAATTTCGTTGTGTTTGCGCATGCGTTTTTTCATTAAGTATTGGAAAACGCATGCAATTTAAAATGCGGAACACAAATCGCAAGCGCAATCGCATTGCACCCGAAAATGCGTGTTTTCGGTGCGTTGCCGCGTTTTCAATGATCTGAAAAAGCGCAAACGCACAAAAAAAGCACCGGTGTAGCCCTTAGTACTGATTCTGAAACATAGTTTGTGCGCCACAGCTGTATATCCAGGTATTGATAAGCACTTACCTTACAGGGATTCAATATGCTGTTTGTGGCTCTGGGTAAATATCATTTTTGTCTACCCAGTAAGGCGACTTTAATGCCAGCTATTTATTCTAGGTTAAAGGGGAACCAAAGGGTTAGTAATTTGTCTGGGGGGCAAACATGCACTTTAAAAAAAGCAAATTACAAATGAAAATAGCAATAATTTTGTAGCTGGTTAGGACTGTAATCTCTGAAAAGGATTCACAACATTCCAAATAAAATACTGATAGTTTTCATTTGTAAAAAGAAATATTGTTTTGCCATATTAGTACAATATATGTAGTAAAAAGTACTGTGACTTTTTATGGACCAACAGTTTATTTTAGTTGACAAGCTTTCAAGGGATCTACCCTCTTCATCATGTCATAGCAGTACTCCTATGTTACACATTAGAGATGGACGAACTTCCTAAAGTGTAGTTCATTTTAGAACTAGAACTTCAGTAAAAGTTCTATAGTTCGAAAACGGATCCATTAAAGGGCATGTCCACCCCAAAACTAAAATTTAACCCCAAACTGGCCCCACTGGGTAGTTTAAAAAAATCTTTACATCTTTACATCATGGTTCCCCTGTAGTGCCTTTTCAAAGTCAAACAAAGGGAAGAGTAGAAGCTGTCAGTGATTCATCCGTTGCCTATTTCTTCCTCAACCTCTGTAAGGACTGAGGCATGCGCATACCTTAAATTTACCTGACTGTGGTGGCCTGCTTAAATTGTACATACCCTAACACTTGACTGTCGTATGCTAATTGGGACTTTCCAGGGTGCTTAATGCCAACAGATTATTCAAAAAGATCTTACCTTTCACTCGATCCAGCGGGGCCGCTCTGACAGTTCCAGACTGCTTCCTGCTTCTGTTACGCTATAATGCGCATGCCCGATAATGCGCGTTATAGTGTAACAGAAGCAGGAAGCAGTCGGGAATTTCAGAGCAGCCCCGCTGGATTGCGTGAAAGGTAAGATCTTCTGAAGTTCGTTCCTGGCTATCTAAACATTGATTGAAGAACGGGAGGTAAGGCATAGCTCCTTAACCTCCCTGGCTTCAATCACTGTAGAAAAGGGATAGTTCCTTTAAAAATAGCAATGGTAACTTACTGGTAATGGCTCTGGCACCTAGGAAATGGTCTGGGGAACACGTATATATCACCAATACTTTGGTAATAACTTTCCTCATGATCAGGCAATTTTCGGCTTCTGCATTGAATTTATGAAGGTTACTGAAATCGAACGCCACATTCGAGGGTTATTGTCCAATTTGACTGTTACCGAACATTGCATTCAAGGGTTATGGCCGAATTCGAAGGTTATTGCCAAATTTGAGGTTACCAAACACTGCATTCAAAGGTTATGGGCGGTTTTGAGGGTTAGCGGACGCTACATTCGAGGGTTATCGCCAATTCTGAGGGTTACCGAATGCCACATTCTAGAATTATGGATTGCCAAAGTCAAGGGTTATTGATTAGAAAATTTGATAATCCTCAAATTCGATAATTATCAAAAATATGTCCCCGAGTTTGAAAAACCAGAAAGTTCGTAGTTTGAAGAGTTCTAAAAAGTCCTAGTTCGTACAAACTCATAAAATACGTCTTGAACTCAAGTTCAAGTTCTAGTCCATCCCTATTACAAATTGCCTTTAATATATTCTGCTGTAACTGTTTATGTTGTGTAATAATATGACATTGCAGATTATAAGAGTCTGACAAGGCTAATTGATTTTAAGTGGCTATATAATTTATCATCTGTAGAATATACAGCATTTTGATGCTGTTTTCTTGATTTAAAAAAGACAAAATAGTGTTAAAAGACATGTAGACTGTGTATACCGTATGTAAATTCCCCTTGTGTAATGTTTACATATTTCTTTAGTTCCCCAGCTCTCATATATACATGCATATAGCATTCTGTACAGCTGTTTTAAAGGACAACTCCACCCTCATAAGAACATCTTTTAGAAAGAACGGCCTCTTTAAAATATGTTGATATCATAGTTTGTCCTCTGAATTCATTACTGTATATTTGCTATGTTTCTGGATGCCTCATGGAAACTGAGCAATTTAGAAACCTGTACTGAGCCTGGGCATGCTCAGAAGAGGCAGGCAGGGGATTAACATTCAGTCATTGGCTGTGATGTCAACTGTCAAATCCATAACTGACAGTTACTAACTGGAAGTACCAGGAAGCAGAAACAAGGGAAACAGGACATTGTGCAGGATTTCAGGTTAGACTTACATATTTCACATTTCAAACTATTACAGTTTAGGGTTTTGGGGGGTGATTTACCTGTATATAAGTTTTGATTTTAGGGCTGGACTTGCCCTTTAAGTGCTCTCATAATTTACCACAAATTTAAACCTAACTATAAATATGGTATATACACATATATTTCTATGTGTGTGTGTGTGTCTGTGTGTTATCATAAAAAAGCTTTTTTTTATGATAATACAAAATATTTAGCAAACGGCTCATAGGTATAGTTTCAATTATTCCCAGAGTGCACTGTGCCTGTGATGTAATGTGTGCCTGTGTTTTGTGCATCATATTGGCAACAGGGGACAATTTGGTAGTTGGAAAGGATTTTGTATTGTATCCAAGAATAACATTTAGCATCTATTTGAACAGATGAATCGGGATACGGTTGTTAGTGAGATAAGTCACATGGCCTCTTTGAACATTGCTATTTTTAAAAAAAAAATTCATTTTATGTAACATTTTTGTCTCCATGCAACAAAATTAAATTTATTACCCAGGAGACAAACATTTTTCCCTTGCAGTGAATAGGGATGGCCGGTTCGCGGATCCGAACCCGGATCCGCCGCGGATTTATCCCGTTCGCGAACGGCGGATTTATTCCGGATTTTCCGCCTTCCGAACTTCCGATTCGCGGATTTTTCATATTTTCAAAAATTTTCGAAAAATGCGAGAAAACATGCGAGAAAATTCGAAAATCCGTGAGCGGACCCATAAAAATGAAAAATACCCTCGAAATTACGAGATTTGTCGTATTTTCGAAAATTTTCGAAATTACGAGTTTTCGCGTATTTTCGAAAATTTTTGAAAACACGGGAAAACTAGTATTTTCGAAAATATGTATTTCCGAAAATACAAGTAATCCTCGTAATTTCGAAAATTTTCGATAATACAAGGATTTCTCTTATTTTCATAAATACGTATTTTCGAAAATTTTCGAAATTACGAGGATTACTTGTATTTTCGGAAATCATATTTTCGAAAATACTAGTTTTCCCGTGTTTTCAAAAATTTTCGAAAATACGCGAAAAATCGTAATTTCGAAAATTTTCGAAAATACGACAAATCTCGTAATTTCGAGGGTATTTTTCATTTTTATGGGTCCGCTCACGGATTTTCGAATTTTCGAATTTTTTCGAAAATCGCGGATCCTCGAGCGGACCGGATTTTGCAAAGTTCGGACATCTCTAGCAGTGAACTGAATTATGTGGGAGTTTAGTACATAGGTATCTATCTACTGCGACTAACTCAACACTGTTATTTGAGAACAGAAAATAATGGGCCCCTTTCCGCTTCTCGTTCCTATAATGTTTTTCACAATTGATGCACAGTGCGCATTTTACTGGAAATCCTCGCGAATGACTGAAATTACAAAGCTTTGCAAATTTGGGGGTGAGGGAGACACTCTTGATTAAAATGGATCTGCAGTATATTGCAGAGTATTTACTGTGCACTCACTGATTGTGTCATTTCTGTATTGAACGGGACATTCCATATTTCTATTTCTTTATATCCGTAAGGAGATTGGGAGAATAGCTGATTATGAAGCTGTAGGGTCTATAAATGATGGCGCTTTATTTTCTGTTGAAATGAGATTAGTTTTGTTTGACCCGACGGACGGATCTGCAGAAACCATGATCTTAGGCTGGGTACACATTCGTGGATTCACGCCACTTTTGGTCGGTCGGCCGAAAATATCTGCTGGTGTGGGGCGGCCGGCCCCAACCGACCTCGATCGTTTGTTTGTCTGGATCAGACAAATGAACGATCGGACATGTCGGTAAATTCCGTCCCTATGGGAAAGCACGATCGATCGTTTACACTTGCGGCCGAATTTGCCGCGACCGATGGACATTTGTCCCGACCAATCGCTTGCTCAGGACACAGTCTGTGCGTGTGTACCCAGCCTTACAGCCTTAGAAAGCTACAAACCACTTAGGGGATGTAAATCACTGTAACTGTCAGTGTAGTTATGCAGTTACACATGTGCAGAAAACAGTTTCTCCTGAGGAAGTTATATAAACTTGTAAATCACAAATCCATAGATTGTCTTCTTGTCTAAGAGAGTAATAAATAATGATGGGACAGCAACCGGCACCTTCCCCTAAAGGGACACTAAACTGTCATACACAGTACATGTACATTGCAAATGTATCTATTATTTACAGGGAGGTGAGGTTACTTATTTCTGCCTCCCTGTGAATAATTTAATGCCTGGGATACACAGATAAACAGCAGATGGCGCACTGTCATGGCCACACCCCTATCCTTTGCGCATACATGTCAAATTAGGGCATGGCCCCACTACAACGCACTAAATCGTGAGCGTTATTGCACAAGATTGCGTGTGCGATTCTTGTGCGTTTTTCGTTTGCGCATGCAAATTTGCCGTTTTCCGTTATGGAAATGCATGCGTTGACGCACCAAAAATGGTGGACGCATGCATAACCAAAACGCAAACGGACACGCAGACACTCGCATGCGCATAGGAAATCACAGGGATTTTCTTGTTCCCGTAATTTTCAGTATAACCAAAACGCATGAGCAATCACGAGCAAAAAAGTGGGGCCTAGCCCTTAAAGATAGGAGCACATTCGGGATAGCACGCCATCTGCTGGAGAGAAGCCGCATGTTTACCGAGCATTCTATTCACAGGAAGGTTGGAATAAGTAATCTCGCAAACCTGTGAAAATAGATACATTTGCGCCATCATTGGCCGTGATGTCATTCACAATCACTGCACACAGAAAAGTGGGGAGTGACCTCCGGTAAATATCTTCTTTAAGGAACACCAGGGTAGATAGGTAACTAAACTCTGTTGTTTTAGTTTGTGTACAGTATGTGTATATATTGTGTCTACATGCGTGATTATGGGTGAGTTTCATTCCTGATTCGACCCCAATTGAAGTGTAATTTTGCATCTATGATTTTTTGACTTTTTCGAAAATTTCTGAATTTCCCATAAGCTTCAGAAATTTTGAAATGCCACCGGATCCACTGTTTTTTTTAATCCGGCAGTTCCGAAAAGGAACCAGTTCTGCTTCAAAACTGGGATCTCTAGTGGGTGCAAACATCCTTTTAGGTCCTTAGTTTTTAGAATACTCTAAAAGCATAGCAGTGTAGGTTTCAGCTCCGCATCAAAGGAATCCACTCCAAAAGGTTAACACCATAAACTTTATTGATACAACTTCACATCATAAAATCCACATAGTGTGTGGATTCCACTAAGCCGGTCTAACGCGTTTCACAAACTACATCCGCTTCATCAGAGACCAAAAGCTCTGATTAAGCGGCTTAGTTAGACCGCTTAGTGTCACACACTACATGGATTTTATGATCTTCATTATATCCACCTTGTGAGCTGTAGTTTTTAGAATACCTGTTTGAAACTTTTAATGTCTGGACTTCCTTTGTGCTTCCATCATACCCTGTTTTGTAGGTCATATACGCAAACAAATATGCAGTAAAAAGTTATCCCTGTAATATTACATTTGCTAACCCAGATAAGAAATGTTTATCTTTCTTTTTCTTTTATTTTTTATATAATGCAACAGTGGATTGTAGGTGGCCATGTTATTTTCCGGCTTAAAATCTACTCAAGATAAATAGAAAAAGGAGGTGTAATCCAATCAGTACTTTTTTTATTGTTTTTTGATCAGGAAATATCAGGCCTGATGCAGTAAAAGTTATTAGTTTGCAGCTTCCAATTTGATGATAATCTATTGCACACTTTATTGCATTAGCTCCAAAAACGGCTTCACCATCTTGCTGCCATCTACTGGTGTATGGACTGCTTAATTATTAAAGGACAACTATACTTGAAAATGTAGTTTTTAAAACTGAAAAGTACCTGGGACAGGGAGAAAGGATTGATTATTCCCACCTCCCAATATTGTTTTGTAGAGGAGCTACATCGCATTATGTTTTCACCTGCCAGGTTATGGCCCTGGGCCTTCCTGTTGAAGGACCTGCTGCTCCTTATAGAAATTATATTGAGAGGTAGAATGTACCAATCCTACCCCCCTGCCCCAAGGTACTTTTAATTTTAAATGTTTTTTACAAAACTTTATACGCACTATAGTTCTCCTTTAAGAAAGAAAGAATCATGTGGCCCCCCATTAAAGTTTAGGACCTAGATTATGTACCTATATTTTATTTAAAACATTTTGTTTTACTTAATGATAAATAGACAATTGTTTATTATGACTTCACATAGATTTATTTGAGGCTTTAGAAGAACTTGCTGCCTTGTGCCTTAACATGGCTTTAAAACTCATTCGTATCTGCTGTTTCCCTGATAGTTTCCATTATGTAGCATATCACCCCTTATCATAGTTTTTGTTACTATAAAATAGATTATTTCATTCTGTATTTCTGGGTTTGTATATCTAGTTTATACAATCAGTGAGTTAAAATGTTGAATGAGTTATGATCTGTCCTGTCTTGCAATTAAGACCGTATGCTCTTGGCTCATGGGATTGCACCGCCATGGAAAATGGTTAACAGTGCAGCTGGAATTGTGCACGGGAAATTGCCCATAAATGAATAAACTGTGTGTTCATGCCTGGTAATGCCAGTTAAAAACAGTAGGTTATCATAGCAAAGTAGCAGGTTATCATAGCGAAGTAGCAGGTTATCATAGCGAAGTAGCAGGTTATCATAGCGAAGTAGCAGGTTATCATAGCGAAGTAGCAGGTTATCATAGCGAAGTAGCAGGTTATCATAGCGAGGTAGCAGGTTATCATAGCGAAGTAGCAGGTTATCATAGTGAAGTAGCAGGTTATCATAGTGAAGTAGCAGGTTTTCATAGAGAAGTAGCAGGTTATCATAGTGAGGTAACAGGTTATCATAGGGAAGTAGCAGGTTATCATAGAGAGGTAGCAGATTATCTTAGCGAGGTAGCAGATTTTCATAGAGAAGTAGCAGGTTATCATAGCGAGGTAGCAGGTTATCATAGCGAGGTAGCAGGTTTTCATAGAGAAGTAGCAGGTTTTCATAGCGAGGTAGCAGGTTATCATAGAGAAGTAGCAGATTATCATAACAAGGTAGCAGGTTTTCATAGAGAAGTAGCAGGTTATCATAGCGAGGTAGCAGGTTTTCATAGAGAAGTAGCAGGTTTTCGTAGTGAGGTAGCAGGTTATCATAGCGAAATAGCAGGTTTTCATAGCGAGGTAGCAGGTTATCATGGCGAAGTAGCAGGTTTTCATAGTGAGGTAGCAGGTTATCATAGCGAAGTAGCAGGTTATCATAGTGAAGTAGCAGGTTATCATAGCGAAGTAGCAGGTTATCATAGCGAAGTAGGCAGGTGGTTAATCATAGCGAAGTAGAGTTACAATAGGGAAGTAGGCAGTTATCATAGCGAAAGTAGTAAGCAGGTTATCATAGCGAAGTAGCAGGTTATCATAGAGTAGCAGGTTACATAGCGAGGGTAGCGGTTATCATAGCGAGGAGTACAGGTTTATCATAGCGAGAGTAGCAGGTTTATATAGCGAAGGTGGTACGTAGCAGTATCATAGCGAAGGTAGAGGTGATAATTATATAGCGAGGTAGCAGGTTATCATAGCGAGGTAGCAGGTTATCATCACTGAAAAATTATTCTTCAAACTAGATATAAGAGCAATAACTAGTATGTCCGTTCTGTATGTATGTCACTTTAGAAAATATTAACATTTGGGAAATTTAGGGCAGCAATCCTGGGTGCTGCATCTTAACTCAACTTAATTTTTCATTTAGTCCCCTTTGATGTATGGTAATGATGATTAGCATTAACCATCTTACTTCCCCCCCAAACCCCATGAATGCAAAATGCTTGGAGTTTACAGCTTTAAGAGGAGGTGTAAACCTTTAAAGAGGGTAAAGTATTGGGTTTGGAGGGTTGGGAAGGAAATTATAAATGTATCCATTTTAGTCAGGGGCGTGTACGTGAAGAATCTGGTTCAAATGCTGCCATAGATTGGTGCAATTTTTTAGTGTCTATATTAGTTTTAAATTCAGCTAAACAAGGGACCCCTGGCTGGCACTGCATATTGTACTAATTAAATAAATGTCCCCAAGCTTCCCTGAAAAATTCTCTTTTAAAAGATGAACAATCCCATTCTATTCACAGTAACCCGCTATTAAAATGTATTTATCATGCTCACAAATCTAGCCCCATATTTAATTTAAAATAACAACCGAAGTGAACTAAAGCCGTAATTCAAAAATGTGAAAAAAGCGACAAAACACAAAAAACCCTGGATCATTTAATTTGGCTATGTAAGCTATTCCCAAACCCCAGCACATTGGCAGCGAACAACAAGAATATAAATGATTGCTGATGCTGCCTGTACTGTCTTTATTTAAATAAGACTTCCTGCAGTGAAATACTGTTTTTAATCATGTTGGCTCACGGACGCTAGTAGAGACAGATTGCAAGGACAAAAAAAAAATCCTAGACACACATTAACAATATCATTCAAGTTTTATATAAAACACGTAGACAGCGACATTTACAATCTTTTTAACAATCTTGGTAACCAATTGGGATAATCCAATGTAAAAAAACGGCGATGACTCCATATAAAACCAGAGGAGAGAAAATAATAGGGAGAAACTATTTTAATGCCTTCGCTTTTGTCCATGGAGTTTAACAAAACACTGTGAAGTCATTTACAGAATTAAACTGATCTGTCAAAATATTTACAGCAAGGCTCAGCCGTATAATGTTTACTAACTACATACTAAATGTAGTGACAAAGGGACATACTGTATATACCCAGGTATAAGTCAAGGTACATATTTTTGCCTTAAAAATCAGGAAAACCTGATTGACCCGAGGGTAGAAATTACGACCACTACTGCCTTCTGATTCTGTATAATTGTGAGGCTTTAGTGGCCCTTTAAATGGACAGCAGACTTCCCATACAGTAATAACCAAATTCAGTATGACTATTACTGTATGGGACTACTGTATGGGAATTCTGCTGTCCATTTAAAGGGCAACTAAAGCCTCAAAATTATACAGAATCAGAAGGCAATATTTTTAATATAACCCTCAATACCTTTCCATTGTATATGTTTAGAAACTACAACTCCCAGCATGCTTTAGTTGCTGGAAGTTGTAGTTTCCAATCATCTATAGTGGAAAGTTATTGGGGGTTACTGATCAGATCATTGATGCATGTGCATACAGGATCCCATGTCTGTTTTCAATGTACCTGAATGAATGAACTGCCTTATTTAGTTTTATTTTCTGCAGTCCAAATTACACAGGCAATAAATGAAGACATTTGCCATCCCTGTCACCAGAGAGGTCAATGGATACTGTTTCCTCCAGTTTAGTGTTCACTTACCTGGGGAGTCTTCACTATTTCCATGAATTGAACCTCAATTCCTGCCAAGATCCCCAGCTATGTGCAGCTTATACTCGAGTCACTCGCAAACTCACCTCTCTGACGACTGCCCCTCGCTCTGCATCTCCCCACCTGATGTCACTACTCTGCGCCGGGAAGAGAGAGGTGCTGAGTAGTGATGTCAGCGGGAGATGCAGAGCGAGCAGCAGCTGGCAGAGAGGTGAGTTCGCGAGTGACTCGCGTATAAGCCGAGGTTCAATTTCAGGCTTTTTTTAAAGCCTAGAAACCTTGACTTTTACTCAAGTATATACGGTATTTATAAAGCAGCCATGTTGGTTTTTCTAGGCTATTTTAGGTTATTTGTAACCTTGGGACTGCATGTATATATATATATATATATATAGTTTATTGTTTTGGATTTATATAGCGCCAACATCTTCTGTAGCGCTGTAGCACTTTGCAGTTACATGCATACATTCACATCAAGCCCTGCCCCGAAGAGCTTACAATCTAATCACTTTATGGACACATACAACCTATCAGTATGTCTTTATGATTGTGGGGGAAACCGGAGTGCCACCTGGAGGAAACCCACGCAAGCACAGAGAGAACATACAAACTCCTTGCTGATGTGTCCAAGGGTGGATTCGAACTCAGGACTTAAGCGCTGCAAGGCATCAGTGCTAACCAATGAGCCACCGTGTTGCCCCATATATATATAATAAATATTATACAGCATATATATAGTCATTCTTATGTCATAAAGAATATTGGTAAGGGGGGTGTTATAATTTAATTTTGGTGCTAAAGCTGGCCATTCCTTCTGATGTTTAAGCGATGTTTGGAAAACTGCCTGGCCCAGCCAATTGTGGCTGTAGTGTCGATTGGAAAATGTGACCTGTCCTGAAAAGGGCCATGGGAACGTCAGAAGGAAAGGACTCCTACTGCACCCGACAATGCTTTCATTCGATGTTTATATCACTTTTGTTTTCATCTACTGGCCAATGACTAGGGGGTCTATAACAGTGGTTTCTACACTGAGCGCAGTAAAAGCTCAGCTGAGCATGCAAGAAAGCTGCACATAGCTGGGGGATCTTGGCAGGAATTGAGGTTCAATTCATGGAAATAAGTATAACAGTTTGGGGGCATTTTCTACCCCCAATTATAGTTTTGAGAGTGGAGAGTGGATGACCATTGTTCTATAGAGATAATCAGTGAAGGTATGGTGTCTGTGCTAAGGGGGTTGGGATTGCAAGGGGGGCAGTGAATGTATGGTGTCTGTGGGGGGGAATTGGGGTAGGTAGGGTGGTGTTAGATTGATGTTATTGACAAGTTATTGCAATATTACTACTCCAAAAGGGTGCTGTTCTGGGGTGAATTATAATTAATAATGCACACCCTACTAAAAATTATACTGTTAATAGAAGGTTCTATGCCATCTATTAAAGTGTGCTTTTATATGGCCACAGAACGCCTTGGTGACTTCTTATACCTTATAATTTATAGTAGGGGGCTCATTATTCCCAATATTATTTACAAAATCTAATAACAATAAGCAGTACGGTGGCTCTGTGGTTAGCGCTGATGTTTGCAGCAATGAAGGCCCGAGTTTGAATCCTCCCTTGGACAAATTTGAATATTATGTCTGCCCAACATGTATATAGCATTTTGCCTTTCTAAAAAAATATATATTTTAATGCACTTAGAGTACATTACTATATTTATCTAATAAAGAGTTTATTGTTCTATAAATAGATCTGGATATGTTATTAACTTTGTAAATCTTTATAATACTTTAAAAGTACCTATCAAATGTCATGTTTATCCCAACATTCTACAGCAGTTTGTCAATTATGTGATTAGAAAGCTCTTAGTTTGTACTAAAAAAAGCCGTAATCCAAAGCTCATTTTATGATGCCTTAAATAACAGTAATTTTGCTCTATGTACATATAATGAAGAGTTCTGGCAACTTATGCAAAGCTAATTTCTGATAAGACTGCATCTGGGGAAAGAAAAAAAAAAAAGCTTAACTGTACAGTATATTGCTAACTTATGCAAAGTCTGAGCTATCGCATCTGTGAAATTCATTCATTATGCATACATCAATCCATCCATTTTGCCGTTCTGATCTTTTTAAATAAATCCTTCTTCTTGGTAAATTATTTATTATGCGGTTTGGCAGCAGTGTAATTATCTGCTGATAATGCACACGCAAAAATAAATACATATTATACATTGACTAATATTAATTCAGTCCCAGATTTTAAAAGAGTAGACATTAGCTCTACTTGTTTCAATGAAATATTGATTTGTGAAACGCGGTTTTAGAAAATATTGTACATCATGTTGCAAAATAAAATATATGACATTGTGCAGAGCAGAAATAAAACCATGACATTAAAAAACACGATAATCAAATAGTTGTTTTTTTTCAGTAGCAAATAAATATTTAAAATAAATGAGATCTCTAAAGCATATTGAATACAGAGCTCATTCATATTTCAAACTCTTCTGCGGTACTAAAAATAGTATTCCATGACAATTCATACATATTGCAACTGTTTCTTCAAGCTCATCCTTGACATTTAATGCGAGCGTTGCCTACTTTTTCTAAATAGATCCCAGAATGTCTGTTCGTTTGCTACATTATAATCTGCTTTTGCAAGATGTTTATAATATTTAATCACCTGTCGACATAATAAATGTTTTAAAATGAGTCACCTCTTGTCAGGATGGTGTGTTGATTTGCTGAAATATCACATATCTGCAGTGTCAACTTCAGTGTGTAGGTGTAAAGAAATCACTTGACATTTTATGTTTTTCTACCTTTTAGAAAATGTTCAAAAAAAATACAAGGAAATGTGATTTATTTGCTTATGCCCTCAAAACAACTGGACTTTTTATGGGAAAGTCATCAGCCACAATTAACCCCAACCTGTGTCCTCCACAAATACCATTGCGTATTTTGGTTTCGCTCTTTAAGGGTAACTGTCATCTCCGAAGTAAGGGTTAAATAAAATCCCTTCTGTCGTGCATCTCTACATCTTTAGGTAAAACGTGGGCTTTTGCTAGAAAGGTTATGCAATATAACTTCTTGAACACACCCTGCTTTCACCAGCTTGTAATCATGTGTTCAGCCTCTGCCTGCATTAATAGTGCATTAATAGTGTCCCCACTGACACACACACTTTTAATTATTTTGTCTGTGCAGGTACTTAATGACTTTCCCAGCATCAAGTCATAAAGGGCATGTCCACCCCTTCTAAACAAATGTAATATCTTATGTAGGACCCCCCAAACCACAGATGTGTTGTACTCACAATCTTCAATAATGTTTCCAGGCTGGGAAATCCAACTTAAAAAACTCCATGATCCACTGCCGCTTGCTCCGCCTCCTCTGCTGCTACTATCTGCCCTTTACGTTCACGAGCAGCAGTAGTGGAGGCTCGACTGGTAACTGCCATCCAGTAGGGAGCTGTGGTTGTGGATCGTGGAGTTTGTATGTTGGATTCCTCAGCCTGGAAGCATAATTAAGGATTGTGAGTACAAAGCATCTGGGGATTTGGGGAGCACTACATAAGATATTAACTGGCCGATGCAATCATCAGATTTTGGCTGAAATTAGTGCAAAAGCCAAGGTACCCAATGTGAAATTTTTGGAAATACCCTATTCTATAGTGCAAATCTTAAAGCCTATTGAACAGAGGCGCACAGGGCTGAGGCAGCAAAAAAAAAAGTTATGCCTTACTGGACCGGGATCCTGCAATGCTGGAAGTCTTGTGAAGGAGATTAAAGCATCACTGGATCTCGGTCAGGTAATTTTTTTTTTACTACATCGGCCTCCTTTGTAGGAGGGGTGGACATACTCACCTAAGTGAGCATGCCCTGTCCCTGCGGCAAAGGGGAAGAGCAGAGGGTCAGGCGATGTCAGCAGTTAGTTTGAACATTCTCTGCAATATAATCATTTCTTACACGCTGCAGCCAGACATGTAATTCAGGGCTCATTTTAAAGGAAAGACTGCAGGCTTTTATTTAACAGAGACCACAGTTGTCCTTTAATTTCTTGAGAAGAATCGTTAAGTTCAGTGTTAAAAAGCATTCCATAAACATCAGAATCAATAGCCATGTTTATTTTACTGAATTAACAGGGGTAAAATATTTGAGATGTTTTTATCCTGTAACTTGTATAAATTAATATGCTGTTGATGAGCTATTCTGGAACCAAACACATCTGTAGCATCTTGTAAACACAGAAGAAAATGTTTAGCGTTTCAGAATTTGCCTTATCATCATGAATTTCTCCGGCTCATTGGTCCTTTAATGGGCATATGTTTCCTATGTTTAGCCTTTTTAAAGTTCCGTGATTTCTTTCATTCTAACAAGTATTTGTTGCCTAATTTTCAGTGAATGTAAACCTAATATTATTTTCTTGCAAATTGTATTACATTTCATTATTCATAAGCCAGTTTTAACCCACAGTTATATTGCCTACACAAATATATGTTTTAATTTAAGTCATTCAAATAAAATAATATCTTTTACTTTGGACAAATAAGAGCTATTGCTGCTATACACCAAGGTTACATAAGTCATGAACCACCAATAAAGATACCCCAGGCTACATCGAAGCCTAAAGAAGATGACAGCAATACCCATTCCCTGATACATTGTGTGTTGTGCCAATAACATTTCATTACAGTTGAGCTTTTGGAGGATCTGGTCTTCTTAATGATAATAAACACACTACTCTGTATTTTCATTCAGTAATAATTCAAAGTCTGGCATTTAGCTAAATATGCAATGACCAGAGACTGATGTGTGTATGAAAATGCAGTTTGTATAACAATAAATCAAAAATAAGCATTTCCAAAGCTTTATATGGCAAATTTGTCAATTGTCTTCTCAATCGTGGGTTTAAAATCAATACTAGGACATCATAGTTTAAATGTGTGGGGTTTCTGACAATGCTTTGTTTTTGCTGGCAACATCCCAGGTAATGTATAGTCTTAAATATACCCAAATATAAAGACATTTTGAACAGGATTTAAAGTGCTGGGAACCCTATTGTGTTAAGCTACATTGTACATTCCAAGCAATGATATCTTTCTGGGCCATTTTTTGTTATTAATCATTTTCATTATCTTAGCTCATTATGTTTAAAATTAGTGGGAATTCTACTGTGTTAAATTAATTACAGTAACTATAACAAACCTTTTGCACTACAGAATGAGCACATGGGGGGTGTCGTATTTTAGACTAAAAGTCTTTATAAAGTTGTAGATACATTTTTAAGTGAAATACCAGCTTTCTGCTTTCTTCCTCACAATGATGTTGTAGCTATTAAAGTACACATTGCATTGTAAAGAAAAGGACATAGGGCGCAGGAAAGGATCAAAGTAACTCAACAGAGACACAATAAATCACAGAATCAAGCTGAATCTTCGTCTCCTTCATACTGTGTTTTTAAGCTTTGCAAGACAAAATGTTCTTTTATTTTCCCTCTACCCAGAATCATTAATTCAGAAAGAAAAAATGATACATTGAACATTATCAAATGAAAGATATGTCCACAGAATCATACGGAATATTCTAGATTACAAAATCCCACGGGAATCCCTTTTATAATGCATTGGTTTGCATACTGGTTCTTTAATATACTTTAAAAAGAAAATTATTTATTGGAATAGATAAACGTTCAAGGGGCAACTGCTGAAAAAACGACTGCCTCATCTTAATCTATAATTAAATAACTCTGGTGTGTATATGCATGCCTTTTTTCCAGTGCTTGTTTTGCTCAGTATCTCCTCTCTTAATCCCATTAACCGACTCCTTCTTCTGTCTGGCATGACTTTCTATAAAGTCAAGCGTGTTCAGTAATTGCTATGAGCCAGAGCTGGGAGAGGGAATTTCCCACCATGCAATTCACACATATCAAATTGTTGCGTGTAAGTGGTAATCTCTAGGTCAAGCTTATATGGAACTTTTCTTCTCTGTGGTGTCCTTTCAATAGTCTGTCTCGTGATTACCTTTTTAGTTCTGATGTTTTGCTTCCTTTTTTACAGCAAACGGTCAGTGTAGTTAAATCAGACCTGACTTTCCCTGCACCACTGGAAGAAGGAATCCCCTCTGAAATCTATCTACAGTACATCGCTCCACCTCCATCACCATCTCCCAGATCAGAGCCAGAAATGATCATGGTGTGTATACACTTGTATTGTTTAGCTGGAATCAAAGGAAAACTACACTGTAAAAATAACTTTTTAAAAATGAAAAGTACCTGGGGCAGCATGTACAGTTTTCATCTGCCAGGTTAGTGTCCAGGACTTTCCTGTATTAAAGATAGCGCTGAAGCACGGAGAAAGCCTGGCAAAGCAATTTTCATTGTGCTGGTATGATATTGGGAGGTGGGAATTACTAATCCTACTACCCCAAGTACTTTTCATTGGTCAACTATGCTTTGTTTTTTTAAAACTTAAATTCACTATAGCCTTACATGGAGCTCTAATTGAGCCTACGGTATGTGAAAAATATAGCATATACTGTAGATCAGGGTTGCCCAAACTGAGTGCCCCCCCCATGTAGTGACTGGGCCTCAAGTGTAGCAATGCCCCTAATCCAATCATGCCCGCCCCAGAACCCCACCCACCCACTGGTCAGAATCATTGCTGTAGATTAATAGTAAATGAAAAACAGAACAATGCATCATAACCTTTCAAAAAAAACATTTACTTTTGAGATTAAAATGGATAATAATTCATTGCAGAAAAAGCTTTTAAAATGTTTACAAAAAATATATTTCTTCCCTTGTCATCGAAACGAAATATCTCCTTATTGCTATTGGAGCTACTGTAAGGTACTTTATGCCCTTGGGGGAATAAAACCTTTGCTATTTAACTAAAGTGTCACTTTTTGATTTATTATTGACATAGGTCCATGAGATCATCCGATTTATCTTAGCCATCTACAAATATAATATTTATCCCAACAACATGAAGCAAGGTGATGGTAGAGCTAGACCTTATTTCATATATGTATACAGAGTAACCTTAGCAATATTAAATACTTTTTACATAAACATACTGTAGCATAGTGGGGAAATGACCTTAAAAGGAACACTATATCCATGCAGTATCTGACAGCTTTCTGGCTCCCTCACCAGTCTGCCCTCTCCTTCATTAATACATGCTAACCATAGTCAGATATAGGAGTAGTGTCAGGGGCACTGACTGTGGGAGGAGCCAGAAAGCAGTTTCTGTTTAGTCTCCCTTTAAGTAGTAGTATCATAAAAATTTAATTGTAATTGATGCGGAAAAATCACGAGTTAAAAAAAAAAGGTGCTCTCATACCATCATTATTTTGTCGACATTGTCCATTCTACATACTGTATATCACTATTTATAAATAATGAATAGACCATGCAATGATTTCGTTTATTTATAATCGTTTCTTAATTTATTCATGCTAAAATAAAAATGGGGAAACATATGAATTATTCATTCTTTTAAAATCTAGGTTCTTATATTTTATATTATGCTCATTTATATATTTGAAAGGGTTATCTGCAATAAAAAAATACTGTTAATTTGGTTTGATGTGACTAACCAATTTGCTCGGATACCAATTAGCCATTTGCATATATAAATCCCTTGATGTACCTGCTTAGAGCACAAATTATCAACCTGATTTACCTCAATGAAAACTGAATTGCCCTGCATCAACACTGCCCATGTATTCACCCTTGGTTTGGGAAAATGACAACTTTTATGTACAGTAACAGCAAAAACAGCTAGAATAAAATGGGGCATATTTATAAACGGCCATTTCGCTAATGCAGGACATCGCAACTTAGCGTTATTATTGACATATTTCTAAAGCATATTGGTTTCACAGAGAAAAGTATCGCCGCAGCTATGTGCATTCGCCTATTGATTGCGTTAAGTCCAGTATTGCAATGGAAAGATAAATGGCACCGTAACATCTACCAATACAAAACCAGCAGGGAGATTCAATAAAAGTTCATATCGTTAAAAACGGTGCTAATTTTGCCCCAACCAATCAGATCTTATTTAACATTTGAAAGCTAACATCTGATTGGCTGGGGCAAAAGTAGCACTAATTTTAACAATTTTTGAGAAGTTTTATTGAATTTTATTGAATCTTCCTGCAGGGCTGCAGTTGAGAATTTGCCAACATTAAAGTGAGGACATTCATGCATATGTGGAAATTAGACCCCATTCGACTTTTTTTGGGAAATAGAGTAAATTGGAACCTCAAAAATCGATCATCAATCCTCGAAAAGTGGTCATTGTACCTCCAATAGCGATGACTGTAAAATCAGAAATCGCAGATCGTATTACAATAAATGCTTGAAATTGTCTAACAACCCCTCCCACCCATGGACCCTTATTTGTTTTGGGAAACACTCCATAATGTACCGACACCTTCCAGGAGCCCACTGGCAGACTATGGGCACTTCTGTATTTTCGCCATCTCAGACATGGCCATTTTGAAAGGCGATCGAGCGGTTAACACAGCGATGTATGGTGATAAGAGGGGGAAAGGGATGTGGCAATTGGCAGTGGTAATGATTTTCACTTTATAAATTGCGTTAAGTCCAATTCTGGCGAAAACGGCATCAATATTGGCAGTGAAAAGTTACCAAACCTTTATAAATATGCCCCTTAGTGTAGACTAGAGATATGGTTGGCCTAGTGACTATTATAAATGGAATACAAATAGATGGATCGTCATTGAAAGACACAAGGTTATTCTAAGAATAAATCAAATCAATCAAATCACTTTAAAAACGCAAAACCCATCGTAAATGCCCTTTCATTTGGATGCATAAAAAATACTAAGTAGAAATGTACAGCACAGGAGATGTGAGGACAATGTAAATTGAGATTACAGTGAAGGTTATTGGCAATGTGCTGGTATAGTATCATAAGTCCGGCACCGACAGCATGCCCCACCTTCATAGTTGGATGCAATGTTCTGTGTGGTATAGTTGAAATGGTTGAGGTGCCTGGGTTTTTAAACACCTGGAGGGATACTTACCTATCCCTGCCCTCAATTAATTCACATCCTTTGGCCTCACTGCGTACAACCATGATAGACTTTGGTTGGACTTTGTTTTGCAGAAAATTAGACCAACTGAGCAAAGATTATGGAGCTTATTTATTATGTGGTGCAAACTTTTGCTCTTAATATAAATCAACCGATCAGATGCTATTAAATATTCACTAACTGCAGTAGACCAGTTAAAAAGGTAATATTTGATTGGTTATTACAAATTAACAGCACATTTTTGCACCTCTTATTAAATAACCAAAAAGAATTTTCAGATTTTCCTTTAGGCATTTCCTTTTGTTGACTGAGAATCACAGAGCAATCTGTTTGTGGTTACATTGGCAATTAGGAGAAGTTTTTCATTTCTTTGTGTTTAATGTTCAGTTTTTGAGAACAGCTGTAAATTATACCGAGCTAAAGCTTCTTTATTTCTCTTTCTCTCTTTGTCATGAGATAAAACAAACTGTATTTGTAAGAATTTAATGATTTAAACCCCTTTTATCTGTTAAAAAAAGTGTTTCTGTTTTGGTTAATCTGTTTAAAGGGCAACTGTACTTCCCAGTATCACAAACTACATTTCCCATGGAGGTAGGAGGACACTGTATAAGCAGCAGTCAGCTGTCAAAGAGTCACATGAGCCGATCACTCACTGCTCATTCCTCCTCATCTCTTTCTTGACTCTCTCTCCCATGTCTAACCTTAGCACATGCACAGAAGAAGTATCATCTGTGCAAAGTTTGGATCTTTTCCAGCTAACTGATCTTCAATGAGAGCACCCAGGTGTGTAGGTCTACAATTTCATACTTTTCTGGGAAATGTAGTTGTGATCCAAAAGTTTTTTTCTCAGGTATAATTGCACTTTAATTTTTATTTATGCCCAACAAATACAACATCTTCTTACAATTTACAGTTTATTACACAAGGATACTGCTGTGATTGTGCACAATACCTTACAGTGTGGGGATGGAACAGAGAAATTCATATACACAGATTAAAGGGCAACTGTACTGAAAAAAAAAACATTTCCCCAATCTTAAAAATTACTTTAGGTAAATTGATAGGAATTGCTCTCCTGAGAATTTTTGCAATTTATTTTTATTGTTTATTTTGCATAATTTTGAAGATATTTACATTTTTGTGTGTGATATGGCAGCAGTATCACCAGGTCCCCTGCACTTCCTGCTCTGAAACCTGTTAGTCAATCTGTCCTGTGTCTCCTTCTCCCATTTGCAGCCCCCCTGGTCCCTCCCACTCATGGACCCCATGGTCCCTCCAGTTGCAGGCCCCCCCTTGGCCCATTCTCTTATAGCCCTATGTGGCTCCACCCACTCACGGGAGCACAAGCCCCGCCCACTCACGGGTGCACAAGCCCCGTCCACTCATGGGTGCCGTGGGCCACTCAGACTCCCTTACCTACTCTGTCAGGACTTCACACAGCAGAGAGGAGGAGGGACTTCCTGTCTCCCTCACACACTGAGGGAGTCTGAGGCTGTGCTCTCCAGTGGCACTGTGCAGGAGAAGCCTTAGGAATGTCACATGTCAGCCTACCACCCATTAACTTTCTGGTCAGTCATTTCTCTATATGTTGGGCTGTGGAGCAGGTAGAGAGGTGGTTGATGACTCGTTTTAAAGGTAGGAAACTGGCCTTTCATTTTGTTTGGAGATCACAGTTCTCCTTTAAGTAGCACTCACTCTAAAGGCGTGTATTGTCTTCGATCCAGTACTTGTTTTTGCAGACTACGTATAACCCCCTCCCACTTTTATTCAACTCTTCCTTCCATCTGGGGAGTCCAGCATGCTCAATAATCACTAGGAGAGGAAATTTCCCACCATGCAATTAAAATATACCAACTGTCACCATTTCAGTAAAACTGCCCATATGATAATAATGTGCTTGACAGACTGCTCAAATACAAGATGTTTCATATTAAATATTTTACAAATTTGGGGAATTTGTTAGGGGACAAATAAAGGGTGGTTGGGAAGAATTAAATCCATGTTTTTCCAGTACAGATGCCCTTTAATTTAAAGAGATTCTGACTTCTCTCCGACTCCTCCCACTGTTTAAAAATAAATTTACTCATTAAATGAAGAGGCTCTTTCTGACTTTTGTTCAACCTGTTTGGGGTTTGTTCCTGACAGGATATTTTCAGGGTTATTCAATAAAAGTTCTTATTTTTTAAAATGGTGCTAATTTTGCCCCAACCAATCAGATGTAAGCTTACAAATGTTAAATAAGTTTTGATTGGCTGGGGCAAATTTAGCACCATTTTAAACGATAAGAACTTTTATTGAATAACCCTGTTTATGTTCATAATGAGTTGTCTTTTGGGTCATACCACTTTTTTTTATAGTTTTATATATCTCTTTGATGATCACTTTGCTTTGTAATCTACAGTCATTTTTTGTTTTATGCACTCATGTTCATGAGCCATTAAATATTCAAACTTTGAAGATCACACTAAAATTGTCACATTTTAATGCACGATGCTAATTCATATGTGCTGTACAAGCTTTTCTTTTTTTAGAGCAACTAAAACGCCTGCATCTGTGACATCTTCAAAGAAATCTGAATTAAAAATAGCAGGCATTATGGGGCTGAAATTCCAGTAACACAAGCATTTATATTTCAAGAATAAATTTTCGCATTGTTGCCCTTCACAATCCAAAACACATGCAAGTTACAGAGCCAAAAAAAAACCAGAGACGCTGAATTGCTTAGGCCTGGAAAATAAATGAAACCAGGACCTATTTATGTGCTTATAAAACACACACTAGGCTAGGAAAATGTGTTTGGAAGGAATATCTCAAGGGAAGACTTAGCTGATATCCGAATCCTAGAGACTACATAAAGTTCTTTGTACAAACAGCCATCAAAAAGCCATCTTAGAAAATGCAAAAGCTTCACGTCCCTCGAGTCCACATTGTTTCATGTTTAATCACCAGTTTTTTATTAAACGATTTACATGAGTTTTCAGTGATTTACTGCCAATATAATGAGGAATTGTACTAATCTTTACATGAAAAAGTCCCTGTTCATCAAAACTAAAATCTTTATTTAAAAAAGAGCCTTACAAATTATTGATAGCCTATACGTATACTGAATATCTCAATTATCATCCGCGTGGCTTTATTATGTTTAAAGAAGCTTGTGATCTTTCAAGTCTGCATCTGTTTATAGATTGGGAGGATGAAAGTCTTCTCTCTTTTTTGTAGCCTTTCACCAGGGATTGAAGTCATAAACTATATTTGTTTTGGTTAATGCATTTTAACTAAAATGCACACATAGTTGACAACTATGTTTAACCCATTTACACTAACCCTTAATGAAGATACCGTTTGCCTGTTTTTTCAGCTATGGGAAGCTCTTAAGTCTAGGCCACACTGGTGTGTTTTGGTACACGCTAACAATCGTGTTTGCAATTTGTTAGCGCGTAAGAATCGTTGTGGGTGGAGCACATGCATATGTGGTTAATCTGATGCCCACGCTGAGCTATACTTAGCTTTACCTCAGCAGATCTGTTGCTTGATGTCCCGCCTCCATCTTTCTGTTTTAAGACGGTTACGAGCATGCAGGAGCAGAGCGTGCTTGTAACCGGCTCATCAAGGTATGGACTGTCAGGCATTGGCCATGAGATCAACATCACAGCCAGGACTGACAGTATATACCTGGAAGAGGGCAAGAGATGGACTTTCAGCAAGGGATTGGCTGAATTAAAAGTAAGTATATCTCAGCGTTGGATTAAAGTAAGTTTAAAATGCATCTTAGGTTTTTGGGGGTAAAGAGGCTAAAACCACTTAGTTATTTTATGCATGCCATTGGAGGCTTGCTGAATCAGTAAAGATCACTGATGACCTAGTAGCCAACTGTTTAGGTCCCATTGGAAGAATGGCCCCATTGGAAGAAAACTACCCACTGGGAGAGGTGAAGACATACAAGTAGGAAGCTCTCACTGAAGTCCTGTGGTGGCAAATTTGTGTTAATAGAGAGTAAAAAATGTTCTGCTATCCTAAAAAACTTACTTTATATAAACATAACAGTCAAAGACTGACTTCCAGTGCCTTGATGTGCGATCCTTGGAACTTTTAGAATCCTCATTTGACCTGCAGTAACAGTGACATAAATGATGAACATTTTACTGAATTAAATAATGATAAGATTTTGTAATTAAGGAAGTTTATATTATTATATATTATATAACAAAAATGATCAGTAGGCAAAGCCTAGCACAGAAGTTGTTAATATCCCCAGTGGCTTAATAGACTATTTATCTGTATATACACTAATTGGCAATTTCTTACAGTCCACATGCTATAGCATGTAATGGGTTATTTTTACCAGGAACTGTAATAGAATCCACTGTTTCATATTATAGACACCCATAACTACATTACTCTCACTAATGAACCATTAATTAATTCCTGCTGTTATTTAACTTGCCAATTACATTTTCAATTATTGTTGTGTGTGTGGGTTGGATTTCAAAACCTATAAGAAGCTAAGCCGCAGTGGACTGTTTTAACACAGATGAGATGGTATTAGCCTTGAGCCTCCATGTTGCCAGTTTTACTATTTTTTTTAATTGGTAAGTTATTCTCTTGAGTGTTTCCCATTAGGCTAATTTATCAAACAAAACGTTTCTCAAAAAAGTTCTCTAAATTAACTTTTTTAAAATGAAACGTGCCCGGGGCAGGGAGGTAGGACTGCTTAATCCTACTTCCAAGTGTAGTTCTACTGAGGAGCGTCAGCACGTACAGTTTTCATCTTCCTGGGCTTTTCTGTATTTAAACGGCATGTCCACCCCTAAAGCTGAAATTTGCCCCACTGCTGGGCTCAATGTGTAGTGTTTAAAAAGTGTAGGATCCTGTCAGTGTGTAATCCACAGGAGACCCCCCCATCTGACCTTATTCCCTCGGCTCCTTCTACTGACCAGCAGCCGCATCTGTAATCACAGACGCGGCTGCCAGTCCAGCCCCTTGTGCTCTTGGGTAAGATGGTGCTGAATCACTGAGGAAACCCAGCAGAAGCAATTTTCTTTGTGATGTTGCTCTTCACAAAAACAATATTGGGAGGTAGGAATAAAAAAAATCCTACCTCACTGTCCGAGGTAACTGTTTTTTGGTTGTTTTTTTTTTAAATAAAAACATAATACACTATAGTTCACATTTTATCTTATTTCAAATGTTGCTTCATTGCATAATTATCGGCAACTGTCTGGAACCTAAAAAAATAACATTTCTTTCCTGAACACTGTAAAGGAAGTGACTTTATCTCCTGAAAAAATATATATAAGAGTCAAAGTATTGGCTGTGATTTACGTAACCAGCTTACTGTAATCATTGTACAGAACTCAAAGGGCAGATTACATTGTGTTTGAGCAAGATACGGAAATTAGACTTGGCATGGTTATCTAGTAATCCATAAACACATGGAATGGAATTAAGGCTATATATATACTTTATATACAAAATAACCGCATTTTACAGTAAGAAAAGGGGCAAGTGCTGTTAATGTGCACAAATTATATGTATTTTTTTAGCTAGTGTTACTTATTACACAGGACAGAGCCGTGATTTAATCCATTCAAATCCCTGCCCTGAACAGCTTACAATCTAATCACTATCACACACATATAAGGAATATTATGCTGGAAACAAGTTATGTTTTAAGATAAATCATTTTTTGAACACAGCGTCATGGAACACCTCGATAGGATTTATTATTTAAACCGCTGGAAAAATGTATGTTTTATGAAGGTTTACTAAGACATTTTTAATTTGCTACTGATTCGTTTTTTTTTTTTTTAATTGTAATTATTGTTTGAGTATAAATCTACTTATGCCTTTTGCCCAGTAATTTGATAATGCCGTTATCATTAAAAAGGAGCCAACAATTCTGTAATGTCTGCGAAACAGGAAGGTGTGTGTGGAGTGTAATCTGTGCTTTAAGGCAAAGAGGGAATTGTCATTCTTACAAAAGACAGAGTGCAGTGGTGAAATGCGTTAACCTTATATTTTAATATATAAATATATACTCTCTGCAGACCGACATAAATGAAAAGTTGGGAGAGCAGGAAAAGGCCTTCAATGCAAAAATAGAAACTCTTCAAAAGCCATGACTTTCCCAGTGAGCCAAACAGAAGATCACAGAACTATGCAAAGACATTCTCCAGAGGGGGCCACAGATTGTTACAAAGAGAATTTTCCCAGAGTCATGTTTGTAAATCGGTGAAGCGTAAAGATGTAAATTTTAATTACATTTTATTTGTGAGAGGGTTATTGTACATTGGCCGTTTGGTTTGAGTTTCCAGCATCCTTCAAGATGAGATGTTAATGCTGTATTGTGCTTTTGTTAATGTTATTGTTTTTCTTGTTTGTTTTTTTACTGTGTTTCTTAGAAGATACAAGAACATAGAAATATGGTCTGCGAAAAATAAAACAAACAGACAAAAATGTCTCTTTTTTTTGTTTTTCTTAAAATTGCATGGAACTGTCCTACAGCTCTTGTTATTTCACAGTGTGAGCCCTCTGGCATGGTCTTTGATAGCCAGTAAACAGTCATCCTTTCAGATAATATTCAAAAATATTCTTTTCTTTAAAATAACAAAAACTGCTTTAGGTAATAACTCTAGTGGTAGGAAAATGCACTATCTCCTTTAAATAACAAAAACTGCTTTAGGTAATAACTCTAGTGGTAGGAAAATGCACTCTCCTCTCCTTTTGTGGTCTCTCTCTATTGGGAACAGTAAGCTGTCTAAGACCATCTCGTATTTTGTGGCTGACTCCTCACTATTTCTTTCTCTGCTTCTCAAGTGTGTGTATCTCACCCAATTATGAGTGGTAGTTACACGTGTACAGAAGAATCTGTCAGCCATAGTACAAGCGGATCTTTGACTGCTACTGGTAGAGACTACCCAACATGCTTTCCTACCTCCCAGGGAAATGAACTTGGCTAGAAAAAAGTTATTTTTAGTTTAGTTGCCTTTATTGACTTATCGTAGGCAATTTATTTGCAAGCCTTGGAAATCTAGATTTAAACACAGAACTGTACATGAACAAGCTTATGTAAGAAGCGTGGAAAGAAGCAAAATAAATGGATGTATGTCTATAGTGTACAGTAATTGTATCCCATTGTCTAATACCAAATTCCCTCAATCCTGTTGAATTATTCTCCATTATATACTCAAAAAAATTAAATTTTCAAAAAGTATACGTTTAGATTTAGCAAGCTCCCACTACTCGGATTTTAAATCTGAGTTTTAGATCTTGAGAAATCATCATTTTAATCACAGCATTTACTGGGAAAGACCTGTCACTCCAGGATCAGAGATTGTAAAATGTGACCCGTCCCTGACCTCTTACTAGGACCTTTAGCTGCCATGCCAGCACACTTTCTGCAACAATTATGAGAATCAGCAGAGAAAAGAAGGGGGGGGGGGGGAGATGTGTAAGCAGAGCAGGGTCCATGGTGAGGCTGTGCACAACTTATAAGTGTCGCAGACACTAAGAAGGCAGTGAGTAAGGGAGGGTGGGTGGAATTAGAAGCACTCACTAAACATTAATAATTTAATGACAAAGCAAGCACAGATAAATATGTGAGTATCACCATTTTACTTCTCTCAAATTGTAGTTTCAGAAAATGTAAAGTTGTTTGAGTGAGTATAGTGACCCTTTAATGTTCACTAAGGTACCCAAGCAAAGCACCTAAATCCTGCTGTAAGGTTAAGGCAATCTTGAAAAGCAGCCTTTGGCATCCCTGCCCCCTGGGGAGGTAATGAAAGTGGGCCCTGGCAACAGGTGAAAGGTTGGCACCCCTACCCCTTGTTCTTCTTTATTACCACATGTAGTAACTAATGATAACCAATGGGAATCATTCGCAAACTTAGGCAAATAGTGAACATGCAACGTTTAGTGCAAACTCAAGTCAGTGTTAAATATTTGTCAATTCCTAGTTGCATGGACTTCTTGTGTTAACTACTTTAATGGTCCTCAAACATTTTCAGACTGGCAAGATTAACAATTTAAATGTTTGTGTTCTGTATATTGTGTATATTGTATTAAAAATGTAAATGGCCATTATACTATTAATTGGTATTTAAAATGGCTGTGCACTGCTGTGGCTTTCTAACCTCCTCGGTCCATCCACTTCATAAACACCCATGTCATAGATGGGGGAGTGTTGCTGTGTTATGATTGGGGAGGGGCGGAGAGCTGTCAGCCACAGCAGCGTGTGGCCACCTTTAAAGGGACTGTCCACCCCTCTTTTCAAAAATTCATATATAGTAGATAACCCCCCAAAACATAGAGATCATTTTAGTCAAAAGCTTTAAATCGGCTCCCACATTGAGTTATTATACTCACAATCTCCTCGCTCTTCGCTCCACTGCCGCTTCCGGGTTCTCAGTCAATCTCCACTACGGCTGCTCTGTTCTTTTTATGTTCTTGAGCAGCCGTAGTGGAGACTGCTCTGGGAATGGCAGTCTGTGATTGGGCCATGACGTCACTGTCACGGCCGATCACTGACTGCCTTACCCGGAAGTGCAGAGCCGCGGCGGTGGAGCGAGGAGGAGCATGTAAGTATAATAGCTCTGTGTGAGAGCCGATTTAAAGCTTTTGGCCAAAACGAACTTTAGGTTTTGGGGGGTAATCTACAATATATGTATTTTTAAAGAAATGGGTGGACATTCCCTTTAAAGAATTTTCAGGCCTATGTTATAAAAGTTCTTATCATTGAAAATGGTGCTAATTTTGCTAATTTTGCCCCAACCAATAACATTTGAAAGCTACCATCTGATTGGTTGGGCCAAAATTAGCACCATTTTTAACAACAAAAACTGTTTAATTTTAAATTTAAGTGCCCATTTAAATATAACAAATTTTAAATGACTTTATGGAAATGCATTTGCAATATATATAATATTAGTGTTAGATGTAACAAAAATGTAAATTAAGCTGACAAAAGTGTATTGACTACCAAAATTTAGAGGCACCCCAGGCACACAGGTTAAGAAATACTGGACTCCATTACTCATCATATGATTCAATAGGAAATATTATTTTAAAACCAACAGTGTTGGCAGCAGTCATAATAACATAAACTCTGTTATTCTGTGCTGTGTATATCTTTCCCCGATTAAAGTGCACCTTTCTGAAATGTGTTGGGACCAGTGTTTACATTGGACTCCCGCTATTAACAAACTTAACAATGATTTATTTATCACACAGGAAATTAACACCAATATGTTCTCGAAAGCATTACAGAGCAAATAAGTGCCTGTTTATTGTTTTTCTTTCATTCGGAACACTAATATGGCTGACAAGCTGAATTAAAGCTATGATATTTTCCAAAAAGCAGTGTTAAGTTTTGAGGAACATAAAATGCGTGGAGTTTGACTAGCTTGTTGATACATTGTTACGCTATGTATAATTTTTTAAAGGGATATATCTGTTGTTTAAAAGGGAACTAAAGTCTCCAGACAACATTGTCCCAATAGAAAAGCACATTAACAAAGATACCAAAAGCTGTGTATCACCTCTCTCTTTGCTGTGGCTGCTGGGTGATTTATGAAATTTACCTGTGGGTACTAGGGATCACCTCCCATAATCCAATGTGTATGCAGTACACTTTACTGCTCAGGTAACATCCATCCCAGAAAACAGATTTCAGTGTAGTTTATGTGTAAACATATTATAAATGCTCCTGTCACTAACAATAATTCATTTCTTTACTTTTCAAACAAAAAAGAAAAGTAATCTTTGCAGTTTATCTCTTTGCTTGCATGGATGTAAGAAACAATATTAACATTTTAGTAAAAATCCACAATCTCAGAAGAGTTAATAGGTGAAATATAAGTACTTGTAGAATCATTATGTTTTGCTAGGAACAAAATGGAAACAAAAAAAAAAACAATTAAGTCTGGGCATTTGAATTTGGGACATAATGGTCTGTATTTCTAAAACCAGCACTTTAGCAGTGAGCCACCTGTGCACATGCAGAAGAAGTGGGTATATTAAGAATGTTTGGACATATTTATGAAGGCATGGTGTCACTTTTTAGCGATATTGTGCCTTTAACAATCGTTTAACTATCGTAGATTTACGATCCTGCATGGTATTCTATGACTGAACATTTGTTAATTAATGAACGTTCAGTGTAAATGTACTGGCCGTACATTCATGGCTGCCATCGCAGTTTTTAGATAATGCGAGTGTTTGTAAATATGGCCCTATCTTTTGCTAGATGCTGGTTGGTAGATAAAAAACAGAGCTGCTATATAAGTTTGTACATGTAGCAACTTTATATTTTTCTAGAAACATAATGGAAACAATAATAAAAAGCAGTAAACGAACGTAATATACTATTTTGTATTGTTTCATAAGTAAGCCAGGGGAATTGAACCTGTGTGTTTCTAAAAACATGGCATTTATATGATCTGCCACCAGGGATACAGCAACAAATACAGGTACATTTAGAAACAAACATTTGAAAGTTAACGTTTGATTGGTTGGGGCAAAATTAGCACCACTTATAATGATAAGAACTTTTATTGAATAGCCCTGATTATCTTTCGTTAGAAACAGAGGCTAGAAACTGGAAAGAGACAATGAATACTGGGATCAGAGGGTGTGGCTCGTTTAGCCTACATGGACTGGGAGTTGTACTGGCAACAACATGGAAGCCTTCTTAGTTACAAAACCTATTACTTACATGTACTAAATGCAACTAACTAGAAAAGAATCTTACAATTTATAGGTGTTCTGGGGAGGAAAGCTTTCACATTAGGAGTTAAAACAATTAGGTTTAGTTCTCCTTTAACTATTTAAGAAGAATTCTATTATACACAGTGATATTCATGGTCTACCCCAGGGATGAGCACCTAGTGGTTTAGACCCTCACCATGGGTACTATTAGGTGAGGGGAGATGGTTTAGAGCAGCATAATTAACCTGTAATGGATTTTGGGAAATTGAATAACCCTATTATATGAAAGATGATGTTATATTTTTTGTTTAGCTATACTGGTATCAATCGTGTCACACTTTCCCAAGTACGGATTTTCCGTGTGCCTCTTATTCTTCTGCCTTTCACTTTCTTATGTGTATTTCACTTCCCGGTACTTTTGCATTCCCATTGAATCTCCCTGCCCAGTGCCTAATATTGGTTTTAGGTCCTATTAAGAATTATTATAATAAAAATAATAATTCCAATTTTTAGGAATACCAGAAAGGGAAAAATATCACCTGTGATGAGTTTTAAACCTCAATAATCTTGCTGTGTCAATAATGAAGGGCATTTAAATTTTACAGTACATTCTAAGTAATACATATATTTTATTATTGTTTGTATGGTTGCTATGGAAATGGAAGGGTGGCGTGGGTGCAGGGGTACATTGCGTATCTGTGTTTGTGTCAGACTGGGAGGTACAGTGCCAGATTTACCATTAGGCATGCTCCTAGTGGTGCCTGAGATTGTAGGGGCAGCTGTCAATCTTCCCCCACCAATCCAACTCCTTTATAGTCTATTTTCTCCCCCCCAAAAAAGAAAATGGGTATGGTTTAAGGGTGTGGTCTGTGTTTAGGGGTGGGGCTAAGGGCTCCTGAGGTGGAAATTTGGCCCCCGGAGAGGTATGTGTTTGCACTTATGACCATAAATGGATTGTTCTGATATTTCAGAAAAGTTTTCCTTGGAAACTGAAGGGTGGAGTGGGTGTAGGGGTGCACAAGCTGGTGGGTGTGTGGTGATGAGATGTATTTTTCTGTGTTTATTGACTTTCATTTTATTTTATAATTTATGTATGGTTGCCATGGAAAGATAATGCTGGGTTGGGGGTAGCAGTTCACCCGTAGGTGTACTTAACTGTGTCTGTGTAGAGTTTGGGGAATGTTTTGTATTTATGACTAGAGATGGCCGAACTTCTGAAAGTTTGGTCCGTTTTCAAACTTCCAAACTATATGGAAAGTTTGAAAGTTTGAAAACGGACCCATTAAAGTCAATGGAAGTCAAATAGTTCAAAAAGTTCTAATGAAATACAATTAAAATATCAATGGTAACTTAATGTAAATGGTTCTGGGACCTGGGAAATGGTCTGGGGAACATGTTTGAATATCCAGAACTTTCAAAAAAATCAATGTTATTCTCGTGCGTGGTACTTTCGAGCTCCCATGTTCAATTTTCGATAATTATCCCATAAACAATTCGAAGATCGTTCGATTTTCGAATTTGCTAATTATCGAAAGTCTCAGAAATCTGGGTCCGGGAGGGTTTGAGAAGTCCAAGTCCATTCGAACATGATAAGTTTGGCTCAGACTCAGTTTCAAGTTCGAGTTCTAGTCCATCTCTATTTATGACCTTAACATTTTCTTTTTGGATGATTCGGAAATGATTGCAATGGAAACTGAAGGATGGAGTTAGCATAGGAATGTACCAGTAGGCCTTATTATGGTTAGTTGAGTAGTATTTGAATTGAGTTAGTATAGGGGTTAGTATACTTGAGTCAGTATAGGGGTGCACAGTAAGTGTTTGTTTAGGGTGATTTTAATGCCAGATATTAAGACAAGGTTAAAATCTCACACTAAAAGTTACGCAAATGCAAAATTACATTGCAAGTGCCAGATGCTGGGGTTACTTTTGCATAACCCACAAAGCTGGCACTAAGATGGTGTTAAAGTTGCATTAAACGTTTTTAGTGCAATTTTAACTCTGGGAAAATATCCCAGCGCCTCCCCATAAATGAGGCTGAATGTTTCTTAAAGCAAAGAAGAATTTCAAACATTTCTACATTGAAATCATAAATATGCAGACATAGCACATTTCACATTAATAGGGCTATGTACTGAGAGATGCTTTTGGCTATTTCTGTCTTAAAGCTATGTTAACCTTGTTTTTACGCACCACTGCAACCAATGTACATATTAATTTGAACAACAAGCTGGCATTAAAGATTCTTAATTGGTTAAGCTCATTTACGATGTAGAGAGAGATGCAATTGGCTCGGTGCATTGCCTTTTAGGGGCAATAGAGACTGATACCAGCTCTCGGTACATAGCCCTATACTAGTATGTAGTATTTATGCAAAAGGCCCAAGGTACAGAGGGAGATAAGCTATTGAGAAAAGAGAACAGGAAACAGAAATAGAACTGAGCAGAGATAGGTCAAGAAGTGATAAAAATAATCAAGCAAACTGGAACAAGGTTAGTCATGTTAATTATTAAGAAAACAAAGGTACAGGGTCAACCATAGAAAACAATCATTCAAAGAACACCCAGATACAGACATCCTTTTGTTTGCTAAAAGAATGTCTAGCAAAATAAGTGCCAAAACTGTGCAGTGTAAAAAATTCAAAATGTGGTATGGAAAATTCAAAATGTCGATATCAAAAATTCACAATGCATTGTCCAGATTTAAAAATGTGGTGTCAAAAATTCAAAATTTGGTTTCAAAATCTGAAATGCAATGTCTTAAATTCAAAATGCAGTGTGAAAGTCAAAATGCAATGTGGAAAAAGTCAAACTGCAGTGTGAAAGTCAAAATGCAGTGTGAAAAGGTAAAAATGCAGTGTCAAAAATTCAAAATGCAGTGTCAAAATGTTAAAAGGCAGAGCCAAAAGTTTGAAATTTGGTATCAAAAATGTAAAAATTTCAAAGTGCAGTGTCAAAAATTCAAAATGCAGTATTAAAAATTCAAAATGCACTGTCCAAATTTCAAAATGTGGTGTAAAAAAATCAAAATGCAGTGTCAAAAATTTCAAAACACGGTATCAAAATCTCAAAATACAGTGTAAAAATTTCAAAATGTGGTGTCTAAAATTCAAAATGCAGTGTCAAAAATCTGAAATGCAGTATCAAAAATTTTAAATGCGCTATTGAAATTTCAAAATGCAGTGTTAAAAATCTGAAATGCAGTATCAAAATTCAAAACGCAATATTGAAAATTCAAAATGTTGATATTGAAAATTCAAAATGCAGTGTCAAAAATTCAAAATGCAGTATTAAAAATTCAAAATGCAGTGTCCATATGTAAAAATGTGGTATCAAAAATTCAAAATTTGGTGTCAAAATGCAGTGTGAAAAATCTGAAATGCAGTGGGGAAAGTCAAAATGCAGTGTCAAAAATTCAAAATGAAGTGTCAAAATATGGTATCAAAAATTCAAAATGCCTTTAGAAATTCTAAAATTTCAAAATATGGTATCAAAATTTCAAAATGCAGTGTCAACATTTCAAAATGGGGTGTCTAAAATTCAAAATGTGATGTAAAAAATCTGAAATGCAATGTGAAAAATTCAAAATGCAGTGTCAAAAATGTTAAATGTGGTATTAAAAATTCAAAATGTAGTGTCCAAAAATAAAAACGCAGTATTGAAAATTCAAAATGTGGTGTCAAAATGTAGTGTCAAAAATCAGAAATGCAGTGTCTAAAATTCACAATGCAGTACGAAAAATGTGAAATGCAGTGTCAAAAATCAGAAAAAAAATCAAAATGCAGTAGCAAATTTTTCAAAATGCAGTGTCAAAAATTAAAAATGCAATGCAAAAAAAATCAAAATGCAGTGTCAAAAATTTTAAACGCAGTGTTTAAAATTCAAAATGCAATGCAAAAAATTCAAAATGTGGTATCCAAAATTCAAAATGCAGGGTCAGAATTTTCTTTGGCAGAATGAAAGTTTCCAGTTTTTATTCATGTCTATGATTGGACTTTATAAACTAGACATAATACAGACAGAAAGTTACAATGAACATTGACAGCAGCTTTACTGTATTCTCAGAACAATCAGATTTTATTATAAACTTTCTTTCATTGAACAAAGGTAAAAACCCTTGAATATTTAATGTTTCTGGAAAAATCAGGTTTAGAATATAAATAGAAAGCTCTGAGCAATTAGCGCTGAGCTGATTAAAGACATACAGTTTGAATCATGCTAATGTAGCATTGGGTGTTTTTTAAAGCGAAGGTGAAAGCTCTTACTAGTTTTATAATGTTCTAGTATTCCGTAAAGTCTTGTGCATTGATTCAAACAAGGGCTCGGCGAAAAGGTTAATGGTTTTGTGAGTGTCATAGTCTATGGATCCACCGTTGCAATGAATATGAGTGCATTAGATACATCTAAAATATATTTATTGATCTATCACTTGTAATTCAATTAACCAAGTATCAAAATTAATACATTATTAAGATGCATGTCCACCCTTAAAACTGGTCACATGTTGGTTACCTGCCCCCAACTCCAACTGATATATTCAGCTCATTATTAGATGTATTATTAACCAGATTAAGGATAATTATTGCCTCCATTCTGGCAGAAAAAGTTTGTTTTCTTCCTCAATGCAGTTAATCAAGGCTGTGACTGCTGACATCACGGCCAATGATTAACTGCTGTCTCCCCTGCTGTCTCCACTGCACATGCTCAAGCTTATAAAAAAGCTCAAAGAGCCGAGGCAGGAGGCAGATATCTTTGCTTTGAAGAGAACTTCACATGAAAGGGTAACTGTAGTCTCCTACCTTTAAAATGTGCCACCAACCACCTCTCTACGTGCTTCATAGCCCAAGATATAATGAAATCACTTATCATAAAGTTAGGGGGTGGGGGTTTTTGAATCTGTGGTATGAAATACTACTTCCTCCTCTAATCTGTGGTTGGCACATGCTTAGTGCAGGAGAAACCAAGAAGAGAGCGAGTGACAGTGACTGAAGGGTAGGAAAGAAGGAAGAACAGCACAACCCACAGCAGGGAGTGTGCAAGATGTGTTTGCTTTTTTAATGCTTCCCACTTGCTGTCCCTTCCCAGCCAATCACAGGACACGGCTGCTGGCAGTTCAGAACGGCGGAGGATAGAGGGAAGGTAAGTAAAGATCGGGGGACTTTCTGCAAATAATATTAATGTGGTTGGGGATTTATGCTAGGGGGAGGGAGACCAAAACGGGAGGGAGAGGGAGGGGGGGAGGGATGCTCAGAGCATGCCACAAACCTCTCAGAGGAAGCCTAAGAGGCGGAAACAATTTCCCCCTCTGCTAGGCTCCTGGTGGACTCCTGGACTTTGGAGGGACATTACAGGAGAACCATTTGGATCTGGGATGTAAGATAAGTATTTTTCTACACTACAGAGTAGGGCCAGTAGTGGCTTAAATTATAATTTTGGGGGGTGGACATGCCCTTTAAACTTCGTCTGATACTTCCTTTTCCTAAAAAGGCTGTTTTGACACAGTTTTCTGTAGGGGGTGGGGAGTGTTGGTCTGAGGTGCAAGTGGGGAAAGGGCCATGGGAGCCTGACGAGGGGGGGCACAGGAAACATGAGTAGACAGGACCCAACGGTAAGAGGGGCCATGGGACCCACAAGTGGGAGGGGCCACAGGGCTCATGGGTGGGAAGGTCCATTGGGTCCATGAGTGGGATGGGCCACAGGAAAGAGGGAATGTCACCTGGTTTCAGAGCAGGAAGTGCACAGGATCTTGGGATGCTGCTACCATATCACACCTAAAAATGTAAATATCTTCAAAACTATATAAAAAAAATAATGAAAGTAAATTGCAACAATACTCAGGAAAGCAATTCCTGTCAATTTACCTAAAGTCATTTTTGGACCACAGTTACCCTTTAAATATCTGGTTATAAATGAATGTTATAAACAGGTAAAAATAGCACTTGGGGTTAAGGGTAAATAACTGACAAGTGAATATACCCTTTAATAAATAATATACAATATTTCTATTGCATGGGTAACATATGAAAATTGTTTTAAGGATTACACAAAGAAAAAATGATGTACTAAGATTTTCGCAGGAAAGTAATCTGTAAGGTTTATGCTTTATATATAGAAAATACGACATAAATGTGCTTGTTTAATGGAGAGCTAAACCTTGAAGGATTTTCTATACCCATCATTACTGTGCTTGAGCTTTTGAACCATGCAGCTTTGAATTATTAGCTTTAAATTACTCCCTTCTCTGTAAGCGAAAGTCTTGCATGTTCTATTCCATCCAACTGTATTAGTTCCTGACTTCATGAGGGTTATATTTCATGAGGGTTATATTTCTATGGCAGGGTACATTCAAATTAGGAACCTTTAATAAAACTACTAGTTGGGAAATAACACTACTCATTTCTAAATAATTTCTAAATACTGTTCTAATAAGAATACCCCTCCTTAAATAAAAATACCCCTCCCTAAGGGCTAGGCCACACTATCGTGTTTTCTCAAGGGCTTGCAATCCGTCATGAGAATAGCGGAAATAAGTATACCAATCTTTAAATAGTAGCTGTATTTTATTTTTATTTTTTATTTAAAGAAACACTAAACAGATTTCATGTACTTTGTTAAGTACATGAAATCTGTATCTATTATTCACAGGGAAGTGAGAACACTTATTCCCACTAGAAATGGACCAAACCTGAACCAAAGTTCTTTAATAGTTCGGACAAACTCTTCCGAACTTCCCGAGCTACGGATTTATCCCGTTTGCGAACGGCGGATTTTTCCAGATTTTCCGCCTTCCGAACTTCCGAACCGCGGATTTCTCGTATTTTCAAAATTTTTCGAAATTACGAGGATTACTCGTATTTTCTAACATTTTTGAAAATACGTATGTTTGAAAATTTTCGAAATTACGGGGATTTCTCGTATTTTCGAAAATTTTCGAAAATACGTATTTTTGAAAATTTTCAAAATTACGGGGATTACTCGTATTTTCGAAAATTTTCGAAATTACGAGGATTTCTCGTATTTTCGAAAATACATATTTTCGAAATTACGAGGATTTCTCGTATTTCCGAGGATATTTTTCATTTTAATGGGTCCGCTCGCGGATTTTCGAATTTTCAATTTTTTCCGAAAAATTTGCGGATGCTCGAGCGGACCAGATTTTGCGAAGTTCGGACATCTCTAATAATCAGGGAAAATATGATCGGGCGAGTTTCCGGGCGTATTTTCGAGGATTATAGAATGTTTGAGGCTATTTTCGGTAATCCTCAAAAATTATAAAAATGTCCTGAAATCCAAATGATCTGAAAACATTTGGATTTCGGAACCATGGATCTCATCTTATGGATTTATTTTTGATAATTATTGAATTCTCAAATCGGTATCCTTTGAATGTATCCTTCGATTTCGGTAACCCTCAAATATATCCCTTGATTTCTGTAACCCTCTAAGCGTTCAAATTAGTAACCCTTGATTGTAGCCTTCGATCTTGGTAACCCTTGAATGTGTCTTTCGGTAACCCTTGAATGTAGTTGTCGATTTCAGTAACCCTCGAATGTATCGTTCGATTTTGGTAACCCCAAAATTTTGCCTTTGATTTCGGTAACCCTCGACTGTATTGTTCAGCAACCCTTGAATGTATCGTTCGGTAACCCTCGAATTGCCCATAACCCTCGAATGTAGCATGCAATTGCCCGATTGTGAAAAAAGTTACAGGGAAATGCACCAAGAGGCGCAGTGGCCAAGACATGCTAACCGATTTTATATTTTTTATATATATTTTTTATATATATTTAGCATGACTTAAACTCCATCATTGCGGTGCCTGTGTGGTTAATGCGGAAATTAATCACGCAGGTGCCCCAAGTGATGCTATTTTCGCATAGCGCCTTACCTTTATGGGACTTTTTAACGCCAGCCAATGGCTGTCTTTAAAGTCCTGCACCGGTGAAACTCCATTTCGGAATGCACGGACAGGTACTATGTACTGTAAATGTAGTATTGAATTTTCATCCAGTTTGAAAATTTAATTAGAAAAAAAATTATTAAAATCTCCCACCTTGAGCCAGCGACCATCAGCATCTGCATAAGTTTGGGACTTCAAGATGAAGTTGAGAGAACATTTTCAGTCTTACTGTACTTAATCTTTGTTTTTTTGATCTACCGATCCATATCTTTGAGCGGCCAATTGAAAAATTGGAAAACCCCAGTCAATATTTTGACCTATTTGACTGAACTTGGCTAATCAGTCGAATTATTGATGTCATGTATGCCTTGCTTTAGTGGTAGAATCTGTGAACTTCTGGTACAGTCTCTGGGCACCAGGATTCTATGACAATTCACCATCACCAAGACCTATAAAGGTAAAGAAAAGACATAATGGACATCTGAAACACGTTCCTTGATTTAGAACTTTTGAAAGTTCGGTCCATTTTCGAACTTTCGAACTATATGGACAGTTCGAAAGTTCGAAAACGGACCCATTAAAGTCAATGGGAGTCAAATAGTTTGAAAAGTTCTAATGAAATACAATTAAAATATCAATGGTAACTAAATGTAAATGGCTGTGGGACCTGGGAAATGGTCTGGGGAACAAGTTGAAATATCCAGGACATTCGAAAAATCGTTTTTACTCTCACATGCGCTACTTTCGAGCTCTCGCGTTCGAACATTTGATAATTATCCCATAAACGAATATTTACTTGCATATTAGTATATAAACATTTTACTCGCATATTCGTTAATTCGATATTTACTCGCGTATTGTATAATAGACATTTTACTCGCATATTCGTTAATTCGATATTTACTCGCGTATTGGTATAATAGACATTTTACTTGCATATTCGTTAATTCGATATTTACTCGGTTTGGTATATAGACATTTACTTGCATATTCGTTAATTCGATATTTACTCGCGTATTGATATAATACACATTTTACTTGCATATTCATTCATTCGATATTTACTCACGTATTGGTATAATAGACATTTTACTCGCATATTCGTTTATTCGATATTTACTCGCGTATTGGTATATAGACATTTTACTCGCATATTCATTAATTCGATATTTACTTGCGGATTATATAATAGACATTTTACTCGCATATTCGTTTATTCGATATTTACTTGTGTATTGGTATAATAGATATTTTACTTGTATATTCGTTAATTCGATATTTACTCGCATATTGGTATATAGACATTTTACTCGCATATTCGTTAATTCGATATTTACTCGCGTATTGGTATATAGACATTTTACTCGCATATTCATTAATTCGATATTTACTTGTGGATTATATAATAGACATTTTACTCGCATATTCGTTAATTCGATATTTACTCGCATATTGGTATATAGACATTTTACTTGCATATTCATTAATTAGATATTTACTTGTGGATTATATAATAGACATTTTACTCGCATATTCGTTTATTCGATATTTACTTGTGTATTGGTATAATAGATATTTTACTTGCATATTCGTTAATTCGATATTTACTCGCGTATTGGTATATAGACATTTTACTCGCATATTCGATAATTCGATAATTACTTGTGTATTGGTATAATAGACATTTTACTCGCATATTCGTTTATTCGATATTTACTCGCGTATTGGTATATAGACATTTTACTCGCATATTCGTTTATTCGATATTTACTTGCGTATTGGTATATAGACATTGTATTCGCATATTCGTTAATTCGATATTTACTCGCGGTTTATATAATAGACATTTTACTTGCATATTGTTTATTTGATATTTACTCGCGTATAGGTATAATAGACATTTTACTTGCATATTTGATAATTCGATATTTACTCGCGTATTGGTATAATAGACATTTTACTTGCATATTCGTTAATTCGATATTTACTCGTGGATTATATAATAGACATTTTACTCGCATATTTGTTTATTTGATATTTACTCGCGTATTGGTATAATAGACATTTTACTCGCATATTCGTTAATTCGATATTTACTTGCGTATTGATATAATACACATTTTACTTGCATATTCATTCATTCGATATTTACTCGTGTATTGGTATAATAGACATTTTACTCGTTCGTATTCGTTAATTCGATATTTACTTGCGTATTATATAAACACATTTTACTTGCATATACATTCATTCAATATTTACTCTGTATTGGTATAATAGACATTTTACTCGCGTATTCTTTAATTCGATATTTTACTTGCGTATTGATATAATACACATTTTACTTGCATATTCATTCATTCATATTTACTCATGTATTGGTATAATAGACATTTTACTCGCGTATTCGTTAATTCGATATTTACTTGCGTATTGATATAATACACATTTTACTTGCATATACATTCATTCAATATTTACTCGTGTATTGGTATAATAGACATTTTACTCGCATATTCGTTAATTCGATATTTACTTGCGTATTGATATAATACACATTTTACTTGCATATTCATTCATTCAATATTTACTCGTGATTGGTATATAGACATTTACTACTCGCGTATTCGTTAATTCGATATTACTTGCGTATTGATATAATACACATTTTACTTGCATATTCATTCATTCGATATTTACTCATGTATTGGTATAATAGACATTTTACTCGCGTATTCGTTAATTCGATATTTACTTGCGTATTGATATAATACACATTTTACTTGCATATACATTCATCAATATTACTCGTGTATTGGTATAATAGACATTTTACTCGCATTTCGTTAATTCGATATTTACTTGCGTATTGATATATACACATTTTACTTGCATATTCATTCATCGATATTTACTCATGTATTGGTATAATAGACATTTACTCGCGTATTCGTTAATTCGATATTTACTTGCTTATTGATATAATACACATTTTACTTGCATATCCATTCATTCAATATTTACTCGTGTATTGGTTAATAGACATTTTACTCGCTATTCGTTAATTCGATATTTACTTGCGTATTGATATAATCACATTTTACTTGCATATTCATTCATTCGATATTTACTCATGTATTGGTATAATAGACATTTTTACTCGCGTATTCGTTAATTCGATATTTACTTGCGTATTGATATAATACACATTTTACTTGCATATTCATTCATTCGATATTTACTCATGTATGGTATAATAGACATTTACTCGCGTATTCGTTAATTCGATATTTACTTGCGTATTGATATAATACACATTTTACTTGCATATACATTCATTCATATTTACTCGTGTATTGGTATAATAGACATTTTACTCGCATATTCGTTAATTCGATATTTACTTCGTATTGATATAATACACATTTTACTTGCATTACATTCATTCAATATTTACTCGTGATTGGTATAATAGACATTTACTTACTCGCGTATTCGTTAATTCGATATTACTTGCGTATTGATATAATACACATTTTACTTGCATATTCATTCATTCGATATTTACTCATGTATTGGTATAATAGACATTTTACTCGCGTATTCGTTAATTCGATATTTACTTGCGTATTGATATAATACACATTTTACTTGCATATACATTCATCAATATTACTCGTGTATTGGTATAATAGACATTTTACTCGCATTTCGTTAATTCGATATTACTTGCGTATTGATATATACACATTTTACTTGCATATTCATTCATCGATATTTACTCATGTATTGGTATAATAGACATTTACTCGCGTATTCGTTAATTCGATATTTACTTGCGTATTGATATAATACACATTTTACTTGCATATACATTCATTCAATATTTACTCGTGTATTGGTATAATAGACATTTTACTCGCGTATTCGTTAATTCGATATTTACTTGCGTATTGATATAATACACATTTTACTTGCTATTCATTCATTCGATATTTACTCATGTATTGGTATAATAGACATTTTACTCGCGTATTCGTTAATTCGATATTTACTTGCGTATTGATATAATACACATTTTACTTGCATATACATTCATTCAATATTTACTCGTGTATTGGTATAATAGACATTTTACTCGCATATTCGTTAATTCGATATTTACTCGCATATTAGTATATGGACATTTTACTCGCATATTCGCGTGCCTCGAACATTCGATAATTATCGAAAGTCTGGAAAATATCAAAAGTACGAGAAATCCGGGTACGGGATAGTTCGAGAAGTCAAGGTCCGTTCGGCTCCATCTCGAGTTCTAGTCCATCTCTAGATTTAGATCCGATCCGATATTTTATATATAACAGTTACCAAACTGATCAGATTAAGGAAACACCAAAAATATAGAGCTGTAATATCCAACACGTTTACTCTGGGGGTTGGTACCTTTATCTTTAACCAGATAGACAGACTGACAGATTACAGACTGACAGATTACAGATCTATGCTAGATAATTAAAATAGCATGTTTATATCATTAGCTAATGGGAAATCCTTATCTGACAGATCTAGAACTCTAGATAATATTTTTTTCTGAATAATCTACCATAATGTATGCGCTATTTTGCAGCATTCTGTTCTGACATATTTAGAGCACTACATATTGATATTTTCTTTAATACACGGCTTTGAAAGTTCTAGTAAACTCTATAATCAGTTTGATCTGAAATAATCATTGTCTTATATGCAAAAAATAGAATTCTAGTGCAAAAACGATTCTAATTGCATATTGGCTAAACCCTGGATAAATAAAAGCAATTAGTTCAATAAATTGACCAATTAATTTTAAGTCCAGTCACCACGTCAAGGTTGCTTTCTTTAACTGGGTCCTAACCTACTGGTACTTGCCTGTTTGGCTACATGAGCTGACAGCTTCTCCTGTGTGGCCTGTATCATTGTCTTATCACTACCATGAAACGTTATTAATGACTATAGAAATATATTATCTATATAATGGCTGCATGATATGTTGCTCTTGAAATTAATTAATTAATTAAAACTCAAAAAGTATAATTCAGTTTAATGTGTGGTATTGTATACCATCTTATTCCTATACTGTATATACTGTCTGTGTATGCGTACTGGGTGTATATAAACAAACAGATTAGGTAGAGATACTTTCATAAGATATATAAACAGTATTGGAATTACTATATTGTCCTTCCTAATACCTATATTTTAACTTTAATGTGGTTGTGGTCAATTTTAATAATAATATTATTAATAATAATAATAATAATAATTTGTATTTATAGTTTCCACTTAAAACACAGGGTTATTCAATAAAAGTTCTTATTGTTTAAAATGGTGATAATTTTGCCCCAACCAATCAGATGTAAGCTTACAAATGTTAAATAAGATCTGATTGGTTGGGGCAAAATTAGCACCATTTTAAACGATAAGAACTTTTATTGAATCTCCCTGATTAGGAATAAAGAATTAACTGACATGACATTTACAGTTCAGGCTAAGGATTATAACATTATTCACCTTCATTCTAACTTTAGCCCAGTAGAGACACCTGGTGATGACTGGTGTTACTGCAATATATTCTGATTACATTTAACCGAGAATAAAGTCTTGTGTATCACATTAGGATAAAAACACAGTGGACCTTATTGTATTTTGGTCATAGTTCTGCTTTTTCTGACCTCTTATCTTTCCTGACAATTGCCTTGTAGATACGTACGATGTTACTCAGCTAAATACTTAGTCCCAGAAAATCAACAGTTAAGAATCACAGTGTTAAGTTCAACTTAATACAGATATACAGTTATAATAGTTATTTGTAACCAAACAAAGAACTATTTTATATGATAACACTGGTTCGTTATTGTATACTGCACAGTACTTTGTATGTTTCCCAGTAATTGTATTAATGGGTTAATTGATGATGTAATTAATTGCACAGAAGGTTGGTTTGTGAGTAGGTTCGTTTTCTGGTTGTGGAACACGTAAGACTGTTTTTTTCCCCCTTTAAGTACACTTGTGGTTTGTGTTCTACCTTATCTATGATGTACAATAAAGTTTGTTATATTAAATACCCGTGGCCTTGATTTTCCTGCGAACGGACATTTTCCTGTCCACCTCTGCAATATTGGTTTTATGGATTATTGCAAGGGTGGCTGGCTATGACTTGGAAGGAGGGACCTGCACGCCAGGACACGAGACCCAGGTAAGATTGAAGCGAATGTGGGAGAGTTTCTGTGTCGGTACTTGGTACATGTTTCATTGTTTAAAATGGTGCTAATTTTGCCACAACCAATCAGATGTTAGCTTTCAAATGTTACATAATTTCTGATTGGTTGGGGCAAAATTAGCACCATTTTAAACAATAAGAACTTTTATTGAATCTCCCTGATAATTTCTTTAACCCTGGCACCAGTAGTATATGTGTCCCTTGCAGACCCTGATAATCAAAACTATAAAAAAAAATTGACACGTTAGGTCTTACTAATGGGCAATTTGGCCGTATTCCATATACATGGACGGAGTCCTGCTTGTGTAACGTTTACAGACGTGTGGATAAAATAATTTCTCCGAACATTATCTAGGTCGACCGTTATCGCACTGTCACCTGGTACCTTTCCTCCTGCCAGTAACTGATTTATGGAGTGCTGAACATACTTATCAAACACTTTGACATGCGCACATTCCACAGGCAGTGGGACCTCCCACTCGCATATTTAACACTGACACGAGGCTCGCACCTCATTAATTTGCATATGAAAATACACCTCGTGGTGCTGCTTATTCCAAGATATTAACTTCACAGTAATGTGTATTTATCAGACACTCGCGTTGCCTCCGTCACATGTCAATCTCTGTGGTTTATGAGTTACACAATGTTTCTTAAAACAGCAAATATTTTCAATTAGTGGGAGCCTGTGTTTATGATTTGGCTAATATTGGTTTATTCCTGTTTAGACAGACTTGCATTGAGGTGCATTTCGCCTGTCTGTGATGTGAGGACATTTTTCTGGCAATGATTATGTGCAAAATAAAAACCTGTTCAAAATGGAGTTTTCAGGGAAACAGGGAAGTATTTTGTTTCATTTATAGTTATAAATATCTTTATGTTTTTGAAGATTCTAATTCTTTATTTTCTCATTCAAAGAACAGTCCCAAGCTCCAAATATGTTAAAAAGAAAGTTAAAGGCTAGCTTAGGCAGTCAGGAACTGGACAGGCACTGGGGAGAAATGTAGTATTAGATGGGGGGTCGAGACCACTCTTATTGGTCTTTGCTATAGGCTGACAATGCAGGAAGGGAGATTAAGAGTCAGTACATTATTATGAAATATTGGATGCATGTTGGGAATGGATGGGAAGCTTGGGGGAGCTAAGGAGCATGTTTCTACCAACAGGTAGGTTAGAGTTTCAACCCGGGTGTACCTGCCAAGCTAGTAAGATCTTAGGCTGGTGGCTCAGTATGCTTGGATGGGTTTACTGCATCGCCAGTAGGACTTTTACAGTTTATAGGGTTCATTTATATAAAGGTTAGATTATACTTTGAAATGGCTAATATCTGTGGCCTGATTTATTCCTATTAGAATCTAGTCTGTGGACTCTTTACACCACTAGGGCACTGCTCTCCATTGTGGATTTAACTAGTAAAATAAACATCACCTAGTATGTAAATACAAACAAAAAAATCTGCCATTTTACTGACCAATTTAGTTAATGGAGAATCTATTCCACTCAAGGTTAGAAGTGTGGTTGGGTAATTTTTTCAGGGAATATAAAATTTCCACTTTAAAGGGCATGTCCACCCCCAAATCTAAAATTTGCCTAAGTGCTGGCCCCATTGTGTAGTTTTAAAAAATCCTTACCTTACATTCCTGCTCCCTATGGTTCTTCTGTAGTCCATGTCCAAAGTCCAGGAAACTGAATAATAGTGTCTATCTTCCTGTCCAAATGTCTCTGCCTCCTGTCTTGTCTCTGGGAGGGATGCTGACATGTGCAGTGAAGCCATTTCCCCCCTCACTCACTCCCTCCGGATCCCATCTGAATGCCCCTGGTTTCCCCCCACAAATGTACATGTGTACAAGGCCTAGGTTCTAGTCTAGATTGCTGACCATGAGACTCATTTCAAAACTGGTGTAAGGAAGGGAGAAATCTCCTTCTGGGCCAGTTCACAGATGGCTTCTGGGTCTGTTTATATATCAAGCAATGCGAAAAACAGATATGTGTGAAAGGCTGAACTTCATGAACATCTTTATTGTCTCTCTACCTGATTTCTATGTATCTGTTTTATGGCTTAAGTTACAATAACTTAGTTATCATTTTATTATAACAATCGAACTATACAATATAAACCTTTGGTTTAGATAAGGCAGCAGCCTAGGATTTGTGTCCCTAACTTGCATAAAGATGGTTCTGCTGCTTCTGGGGCCAGTAAGGATTTTACCAGAAGTCCTGACCCTGTGATTGGTCCCACCAAAGCTTAGTGAAGAGGACATCACAGAGTCACAGCAGGGAAGCTGCCTCCCCAATAAAGTACCCGTTGTGAAGCCTTGAACCGATTGGTCCTTACCCCTGGGATCATAATAGTTTATGCTTACCTGGTCTACAAGGTTCCTGATTCTTGGCCGATGAGAAGATTTGTTCCTTGCAGAGCATGTCTGCCCTCAGACCAGGACAAAGACACTACTCAGAGGTGCAGGGACATTCCTGGCCAATATGGTGCCCTTAGCAAATGTCCTCTGGTGCTCTCTACCCAAGTGAAACTTCCCAAAACCACCACTTGGATTAGTCTTTGCATAGATAAGAAAACTCAGCCAAGATGATTAGAGTATATTGTATTCAAACAGGGAGGCTACAGGAAACTAGATTGGTAACAACGTATTGCTCTACAGTTGATGAGGATCCCTGTCTTTTAAAAGAAAAAACATCTGAATGGCGCCCTCCACCCTCTCAATGCACTAGCAGTTGGTTTAGGTCCCTTATACCGAGAAATGGCCCTGCAGAGGTGGATTGAATCAGACCAGACCGAAGGAACAAACTTTAGGTAAGCATTACTCTTGTCTTTACCTATTACAATCCCAGGCAATAGGACCAAGCAGATCAGGTACTCAATTGTAATACTTTAATTGGGGGGAGGGGGTGGAGAGAGGAGGGGTGGGTTGGAGTTCTCCTTTAAAAAATTTTTTTTAAAGATCTTACAGATACTTACCTTCTGTCCCAGGGACCTGTGGATGCACATTATTGGATTTCCAGGGCTAATGACTACATTGGGAGGGGCAGAGTTCTTCGGGAACTTTAAAATGGCAATCCTAAATTGCTGATTCATCGTAAATAAAGTTTATGTGTTTTGATGTTTAGTTACCCTTTAAATAAATCTGTTCTTTTTTTATGCATTTGCCAAATACAGTATGATGAACCGAGTTAAATTCTTACTCACTGTATTATTTTTCTCTAGCGCTAAAAGTTAATTAAAAATGTGTTGCGATGTTTGACAAATAAATTTACACTCCAGCAAATACCTGCTGTAAATCTAAAAAAAATAAAATAAAATAAAATGTCTAAATTGTTTCGGATGTTTCCTGCATTAGATCAAAGTTGATCCGAGGTGTCGCAATGTTTAATAGGCAGTTTGTTTTTTTAGGTAGAAAAAAGAAGGTTTTTACAAGGCTGAATAAAGGGGAATATTAAAGCTTCACTACTAAGAAAATATTTTAGCTGCCAAAGTCTGATTAGTCATAAGATCCAAAACATTATCATCATCAATCAATGTCGTTCTCCTAATGACTAATCTGGAATAGAAAAAAAAAGTTAATGCTGAAGGCTGAAAAGCAACGTTCTAAAAATGCCACAACATTGCAATCATTTTCTGGCTTTTACAAAATAAGAAATACGAAAAATATCGAAACAGATTTTTAAGAACAAAATACGTGTTCTTGTATATTTTTAGTTTCATTATGAAGACTGGCCTTCCCTGCATTCCTTAATGGAGCAGTAATCTAAAATCCCTAGAACCTAGATTTTGGAAAGTCCCTTAGAATAAATTACCATGATGGTGGTTGGGTGTTGGAGACTGATCACGTTTTTAGAATGACACTAGAGTAATGTAATTAACAGAATATTCCATTTAGCAAAGAAAGGGTTGGGGGGTCGTCAATTAAAGAAATGGTTTAAAAAGTGCATTAGTCTTTGGAAGTGAATCAAAATTTAAAAAAACACAGAGATTCACGTTGGGAAATGTATTTTATTCCTGTGGGGACATGATTACAGTTCCTGTGCCAAAACTATTACAGAGATTTCATTGTGTTTTCTTGCAACATCTTAATATTACTTTTCTAGTCTCTGTGGCAAACAAAACAGAGTCTTAATGGCAATCACAGATCTAGAGATAGATGGTTCTAATAAAATACATTGAGATACATTTGACATTTAGGCTTCTTTCACACAACAACGTGATGTAAAATGCATGATAACGTATATGCATTTGATGTGTGCGATTTTGTGTGTTTTTTCTATACAAAACAAGATAGTAATTGTAGAAACATGCAGCTGCGTTGTACCTTTAAAATGACATGTGGATCACACCTTTAGGTTAAAATTATGAATAAATTATATTGATGAAAAGGTTTAGCAGTATAATTCTGAACACTTTTTGCTTTCTCCAGCTAGTAGTCATGTGATCAGCCTCTACCAGCATTAATAGACCCCCCTACTGTCAATTGTTGTTTAAAGTGTTTGCAGGTACTTCCTGTTTTGCCTAGCATTAAGTATTAAGTGAGCATGCTCTATCCCTGGGGTGGAGGGAAGGACCAGAGGGTCAGCTGGTATCACTCAATCTAGTAGGAACTTTGCACATTCTTTGTAATTCAATTTTTTACAGGCTACAGTTAAGCTAGGTACACACAGTCCAGATTTCTGAAAGATGACAGACAGGATCTGCAAGACCCGATCATTCGGCGGCCGCGCGCTCGTTCGGGGAAACGAGCGTACACACATAACGATAAAGCCCAGATACCGTCGGATCTGACGGTATCGGGGCTTTATCGTTACTGTGTGTACCCAGCTTTAGAGATTTGTGTGATTGTTGTGTTATTTTAAAGGAAAACTGCAGTTTTGTTTTTTAAACCCATCTTGTTCAGAGACCACAGTTTAAGTTTAACAAAATGTGTTTTGTTTTTTATTTACAATAATTGCATGGGTGTGGTTACACAATTTATCTTGTAATAAATGGATGAACACAAATAGCCTTTTTAGTTTGGGTTTTTGTTTTTTACCCCTTTGAATGGCTTCCACGTTTGATTGCAAAATCAGCAGATTTCACGCCATTTACAGCTACTTAAGATAGCAAATGTATTGCGTTTGAAGATTAATTATATTCTCAAATCTGGGATATTGTTCACATGTCTTATTCACAAAACACCTGCAGAGTGTCCTTGCAACAAAAAAAATAATTTCTTAGGCAAATTATTTGTATGCAAAAATGAATTTCCAGTCTTATTTATTTTTAACATAAAGCATCAAGCTGAGCGTGTAGGCACTGCAAATAAAATAGACCCCCCCCGTCAGCATAATTCCCTACAGCTGCAGTTCCTCCTGTTCATAGCTCTGTTTATGTAGAATCAAAATTAAGCGCTGACCTGAAACATTCAGAAAAAGAAATCTCTCCTTTTAATGGAAATCAGTGAGAATGAAAGCATTGCAGGGGTTGAGATGTTCTGTGTAACTTATTGGAGTTCCGAAAATCCGATTCAAACCCCATTGAGTCAGAATTGTTTGCAATTTTCTATAAACATTTTTGATTTTTGAATATTTTTCAATGAAAAGCTCAGTTTTGTGAACATTTTGAAAAACAATCGGTTTCACAGTTGTTGTTTATATATTATATTAGATGGGTTGTGAGTTTATGATGTAGTACAAAATACTACAAAATCAGGTGATCTTTTTTGTAGGTGTCTTTTAGTGATGGAAGCGAACCCGAGTTCAGACAAACTCGAACTATCCAGACTAGTTTGGTTTTCCGAAATCGCGGAGATATTTTCGATAATTCTCAAATCAATAACCCTAAAATGTATCCTTCTATTTTGCTAACCCTCATAATGTAGCCTCTGATTTCAGTAACCCTTAATGTATCATTCAGTAACCCTCAAATATATTCTTGGAATTCATTAACCCTCAAATGTAGCGTTCAAATTCGGTAACCCTAAAATTTATCCTTTGATTTCAGTAACCCTTGAATGTATCATTCGGGAACCCTCAAATGTGTTGTTCGATTTTAGTAACCGTCGAATGTATCGTTCGGTAATCCTCAAATGTATCGGCCTATTTTGGTAACCCTCGAATATATCGTTCGGTAACCCTCAAATGTAGTAGTAATATTCTTATTAGTAATAGCAGTAATAGTAGTAGCAGTATTCTTATTAGTAGTAGCAACAGTAGTAGTAGTAGTAGCAGCAGCAGTAGTAGTATTCTTATTAGTAGTAGCAGCAGCAGTAGTAGTAGTAGGTAGTAGTAGTATTCTTATTAGTAGTAGTAATAGCAGCAGCAGCAGCAGTAGATAGTAGTAGTAGCAGTAGTATACTTCTAATTAATACTAGCAGCAGTAGTAGTAGTACTAGTAGTAGTATTCTTATTATCTAATGTGGAAGTAGTAGTGCTAGCAGCAGCAGTAGTAGAAGTAGTAGTAGTAGCAGCAGCAGCAGTAGTAGTAGTAGTAGTAGTAGTATTCTTATTAGTAGTAGCAGCAGCAGTAATAGTAGCAGCAGTATTCTTATTATTAAAAATTATTATAAGTAGTAGTAGTAGTGGTATTATTATTATCAGTAGTATTAGTAACAGTTGTAGTAGTATTTATTAATGCTCCAAAAAATAAAATATTGTGTCAAAAGTCTAGCAAAGTTAGCAAATTATAACAAAGACATGAAAAACTGTGAAATATAATTGTTTGTACACTGATAAGTTGGGGGTTGCACTAAATACAATTTTATGCATGCAAATAAAAGCTAATCAACCTTATAGACCAAACTGCGCCAAACTGTGGCCCTTTAAATATTTAAAAACTACAACGCCCAGCATTTTTTATTTGCTGCAGTTTTAGCATCCCTGATATAGACGAGAGATGGACCCCAAGCTGAACGGTTCCAAATTCGAAAAATTTTTAGAAATTTCGAAAAAAAAATGTAAATATTACATGGAATGCCATAACAGGAAGCGCATAAAGCTTCCGGACTAGACAGTGTTCCCCAGACCATTTCCCAGGTCCCAGAGCCATTTACAGGAAGTTACGGTACCATTGCTATTTATATCTTAGTGTTAGGTGGAACCTTTGCATTTTTTCACTAGCGGGTTTTTGAATTTTGGGATGTTTTTCGAAAATTCCCGAACCTGCAAGCGTAAAGCGTTAAGTGAGTTCAGTGATCTCTATTATAGACAGTATGGGGAACCTATGAATCTGAATCTTTTTTAAATAGACGAATAAGCTTGTCCCTTTAAACTGAATATATTCTGCACAGAATATTTAGAACTGGTTACTCAAAATTCTAAAGGGAAGAGTATTTAAGTACTGCAGAGATGTAGAGATACCCTTAGGAACACCATACATAGGCCATTTTTTACCATTTTGACCTATTAAATCGGATTGGCTGAGGGGGGGGGGGGATCATCTGCTATTTCCTGATCAGTAGAACGTGGTTGCATGATCGTCGGCCTATGTATGTCTGACATTTTTCCCTATCAGGGCATTCAGAATTTTATTTTCGCCCTATAGGATTGTACGATTCGCAGATCATACTGCCGCAACCATAGTGTCAATGGCCACTATAGAGCAGGAAATAGTAATGGAGAACTTAAACCCCGTTTCAATGCCAATACCCGAGAAATCGCACAATATGATTGTACAATGTGCGATTGTGCGACTGGCTGTGATTACAGTGTCTATGGCCACCATTACAAAGTGGGATAGTAATCGAGATCCAGAATCCAGTTAATAAAGATTTTTTGAACCCTTTTAATTCGAATTTGTGAACCCTCCAACATCGTGCTGCTAACACACACTGTTAAAATAGTGACCCAAAAACTGACTTTTCTACCCAGGCGTGGTGTTTGTAGGTCATGTGGCTGCACCATTTTAGAAAAATTTTGACTATTTTTGCCACACTTTGATTGGTTCTTTGATTTTAGTATTGAGGTATCTGTGCTGAAGGTATTTTTGGGTATTCTGGAGATTTACACTATATTGTTGCAATGCCTCTAAATCCAATAAAGTACAAATGTTGGTCTAGCCATTAAAGGACAATTAAAGCCTCAGAACAACATTGAATTAGAAGGCAGGTCTCCTTGATATAAAAACAGTAATCAGTGTCTCACCTCTCATTTTAATATGGTTGTTGAGAAATGTAACTTTCTAACATGAGGTTTGTGTTTTATTTCCCAGTGTTCCAGTATTGCACAGTGTGGTCACTGACCATTATGTTCTTTACACATGCTCAGTCCTAAGATACTACAGGAACTTGTTACAGTTGGTCACACCCACTAGTAGTCTCTAGCCAATCCTTTTACAGGACAGATTAGGCAAGGGAGCATGTGACTGAGATCAGGGGTGTGGCCAGTCACTGTACATACACACAATTATTTTAACCAGTTCTTCAAGTGGTAACATTTACTTTAATGCTATTTACTGTATTGCTATTTTACAGTTTATTGGTGTTTATAGAGGGGAAATGGTCAGATTCTGGAGTGTTAAAATTTGGGTTTAGTTCTCCTTTAATGTGGAAAGTGGAACCAGATAGGTGGAGGAAAGTTCAAGGGTATCTTTACTCTTACGGGGACAGCTGGAAGTTAAGATACTGATGGCTCTGAAGATATTAGATAGATTAGATACAGTATTCGTCTATAGACAAATGTATAATCTATCTAATATCTCAGTAGTGTATGGGCACCCTAAATACATGGGTTGATTGGGTTGGGAGAGTACAGTTGTACTTTTAATCCATGTAGATGTAAAGTGTACATGTAAAATTAACACATCCTTGAAAGATTTGTTTTGTCATATTCCTGAAGTATCTACTGTTTATTCTGTATAATTCTATGCATGTAAAATAGTTAACCGAGCCTTCATTAAATTAAAATGTTAATTTAGCACAAAGTGCCAAGAAATTCAACATAGCAGGTGGCTCATTGTTTTATCACGCCGAAGAATGTTACATTATTACATAAAGTTTCCAGCGTTAAATTATCTGGCTTCCAAATATTCTTTTTTATTTTAAACCCGCGTGAACATAAATGGCAGAAAATTTTTACTAAATAATGAAAATTCCTGACTCCAGCTCCCCTGGATACAGCTCGATAAAGGGCGGATTGCTTTAAAACCCAGTAGGAGGTAACACTGTACCCAGATGCTTTTTTTTCTGAGTAATCCAAAGATATAAAGAAACGGTGCAAAACTATTTGTGCTTAACCAACCAAGTGAGTGTTTAATCTTACTTTAAAAAGAATACACACCTAATATCATGATTAGGTGTGTATAAAATAAAAGTGTTGAAATATAACAGGGCTTTATTGGCTAATGGAAATGATCCTGGATGAGTAATGCTAATGCGTTGTATATTGTATTATTTTCTCTACAATAGAATCATAGAAAAAAACGTGTCAACATTTTTGTATCGAGTTAAAGGGAAAAAAAATACGAATGTTCTTTTGAAAGCTACCAGTAAAAAGCAGATAAAACACTGAGCAGAGAATAGGCGATGAATGATGGCAGAGGAATAAAAGAAAGGAATCATGATTTAAATGAAGCCATTTTCCACGAATAATTGATGGGAGGATTTGAACAGCTAAGGAAGCACTGAAGGGAAGAAAAGGAGGAACTAAACCTCTATTCCTAACTTTTTAGAGTCTGGCAGTTATAAAGACTTATCCTGTCAGAAATGGAATTTAATGTTTTCTGGTTAAAGGACGTGAAAGGGTTGGCGCACACTACAAAGACAAATTTTGTTGAACCTTACCTGACGGCAATTGCCGATTTTTAGTCTAATTTTTGGTCAAGACTGGAGATGGACACAAAACCGAACTTGAACCCGGACCTGGATTTCGCAGACTTTCAAACTTTCTGGACGTTTGCTAATTATCGAATAAGTGTTTGAGGGTTCGTTAACCCTCGATAATATGATTTGAGAGTTCCGTAACCCTTGATTCTGGACTTGAGGGTTCTCTAACCCTCGACTATAGGATTCAAGGCTCTGATAACCCTCAAATCTTCTATTTGTTTGTGCGATAATAATCGAATAAGTGTTTGAGGGTTCGTTAACCCTCGATAATATGATTTGAGAGTTCGGTAACCCTTGAATCTTCTATTTGTTTGGGGGATAATTATTGAAAATCGAACGTGGGAGCTCAAAGGTTGCGCACGTAAGAATAAAAAAGATTTTTGGGGATATTCGTTCGTGTCCCCAGATCATTTCCCAGGTCCCAGAGCCATTTACATTAAGTTACTATTGCTATTTTGACTGTGCTTCATCTGAATTTTTCAAACTATTTGACTCCGATTGACTTTAATGGGTCAGTTTTCGAACCTTTGAACTTTTATTGAAGTTCGAAAGTTCGAAAACGAAGTTTTATGAAGTTCGACCATCTCTAGTCAAGGCCAACTGTGTAGCCACATGTAAAGGATTGCTGTTGGTTTTCTATATTAAAGTATAAAAAACAGATTAAGACCAATGGACATTTTAGGCAAAACTGACCAATCCCACGACTGACAAACTAATGCCTTCAACCATGTGACTGGTCAGTTTTCAATTTTTATTATAGAAAGCAAATAACAGTCCTTTCCATGTGTGGCAGATAACATGTTCTATTGGACTGCTACAAAGCTGAAATGGGTGTACCAGCCTAAAGCAGGATAAATCCAATATTTGGTCAGTTTGGACGGTGATTGTTTGTAAACCAGAGGCCATCCAATTTTGGGGGCATAAAAATAAAGAAAATTAGCTTATTGTTGCTCACATAATATGGTTTCCAGCAGAAAAATTCTTTATAAAACTGAAAATCTGCCCTTAACTGTAAGTAGCTCTGGTGACTTTTTTAGGTACGAGAGGCAATAATATGGTACCTCTCCAGGCTCAGCGTTCTACAACTCCGGCTAGGCCCAAAACTCTACCCCAAGTCTCGGCACTCAAGAGAAACCTCTCTTCCAAGGATGGGATAGATCCAGAAGTGCCCAGGCTCATGTGAGCCTAAATTGTACCAGAATATATAACGTATAGCACCTTCCATTCTTGGTATCCACCTTTATGCCTATGAGAAAGGGCACATGCCTGAAACGGATCATGTAGTTCTAGCCTGATCTAATTTTCACCATTTTCCAATACAGTACTTATTTTTTTAGACTGGAAGGTGCAGGATTTTATATTGCTATGAATATTCTGGTAATTTCTTTAACAATCTCCTTTCATTTTCTGAATCACGAGAAACTCATTTGCATACTGCTGTTTAACAAGCAGTAAAAACACATAAAAAGCTTTTATTAAAATGAATAATGGAGAGTTCATAACCCAAGGAAAGTGTAGGTTTATGCAATAGATAAGTAGTCGGTAATATACACAGATATTAAAACATGCTGTATCATATTCTAGATCTCCAACAATATTTGATGGTGGGTGGTAAATGCTGTAAGACGTGTGAATTTTAAATCACATTTACGAACCTCAGGATGGAAAATAGCAACAAAAAAAATTACTTTGGGATAAATTAAGGGCAAGAATCCAAGGATTCAGGATTGCTGATTTAAACTTCCTAAAAGTGGGGTTTTTTCGGGGTTACTCACCTTCCATTGATACCTTAGTTGGGCTTTGTTGGGACAGAAGTCCTACCCCTCCTTCATCATCGGTGCAGTGGGCATGCTGATGAGCAAGTGGACAGTGCAAGAAAGGAAGGTAATTAAAAAAATATTGGGGCTAATGCAATAAGAGGTGCACAGGTGTGCCTAGACTGTTTATAGGCAGCAACCAATGAGATGATATTTAACCACAGTAACCCAATATTAATATCAGTCAATATCTGACTGGTTGGTGCAAATATATAGCCCAGGTAAAGGTTTGCACCTTTTATTACATCAGTTCTAAATAGTATAAATATATGATCCATAATACTGGGCATGTCTTATTACTCTGCTTCTTTCATCAATCCCCACCCTCCCAAACTATTTACACTCCTTTGAAAATAAAAAGGCGGTGGGGCAACTCTTTGGATTTCTTCTACATGACTGGGAAAGAGCTTGCAATGAATGAGCCAATTGGTTGGAGTAGTTGTTCCCCTAGTTTCTTCACCTAGCAGGTGAGTAAACGTAGAGTAGAGTAAAAGCATACAAACAGATGGCAGACATCCCACCTTGCCAAATGTGGCTTCTGGGCAGGGTTAGGGGAGGGGGTATGGTGTGGGAGGGGCATGTGTGTGACGTCACCTGGGGTGGGCTGGAGGCAGAGTTAAGGGTGTGGCAGAGGAGTTATGTGGGCGTTTCAGCCACAAAAGGGGCATTCCGGGGGGAAGAGTTAGGAGTGGGATACCTAAGATGGAGCAGATTAGAATTGCCCATTTGGCTTATACAGCAGGTGAAATGCCCAAATCATTACATCTGGACAAGTAGTACCTATGTAAACAGATTTTTATATGTTTTAATGTGCACTGCAACATATTTATTTTCCAGTCCAAAATGGGCCTAATTTAATTCCTAACAACTACATTTTAATACCCTGTTCTAACGTAGCTGCCAACAGCTTGGATTCTTTTGGTATTGTATAAAGTTTTTGGTGAATGAATGTTTAATACCATATTACAGCCCATAACTAAAACTAGCATAAAATAACTAGTAACTAAACTGATTAGATCTTACGGTCCAACTCCATGACCCAGAATGCAGTCAGTTACTGCATGAGTAAAGTATCTCTTTAATATATATAACCTACCCCTGTAGTGGATTTCTACGAGAGTAACTGTAAGATTATAGCCTTATAATCTTAAAGTTCCAGGATGGGAAATGAAACCAGAAGCCACAAAGGGGTAGGTTATAATAAATAATGCACCCTGAACTGTAAATTAAAGGGTATGTCCACCCTAAAATCTTTTTTTTATACATGATCCCCCCTGGGCTCCCAGCCCCAGCCGCATTATTTTTTTTTTTTAGAAAGCCCCCCAAACTCTACTTACCTCCCCTCTTTCCTGCGCCGCGCTCCCGGCCCTCTGCTTGCGAGGAAATGCAAGCAGAGGGGCGGGACCGGCATCCGCGTCTGTGATTGGCTGAGCGGCAGCCAATCACGGACGCGGCTGCCGGCAGCTCACTTCCGCGTAGGAAAGCGGAGAGGTAAGTAAAAGATTGGGGAGCTTTCTAAAAATAAAAAATATGCGGTTGGGAGACATGGGGGAATACAGTATAAAAGGGGTTTTATGCTAGGGGAGGGATAGCAGAACGGGAGGGAGAGGGAGGGAGGGGAGGGGGAGGGAGGGGGGAGAAGGGATGCAATACGCATGGCAAAGATCTTGGGAGGCCAGGTAGCAGGCAGTGTCCTATATGGACCTGCTAGCCTCTGGTGGGCATTTTTTGGGACTTTGGGGGGGACTACAGGAGAACCATATGGAGCTGGGAGTGAGGGTAAGGATTAAATACCACTACATGATGGGGCCAGTGTTGGGGGGGGGGGGATTGGGGGGATTATAGTTTTGGGGGTGGACATGCCCTTTAAAGGGATATTAGAAGTCATCTTGGAGTAACATGCCCTGTATAAAAGGTACTCGGCCTGTGGCCTTATGCTTTTATATGGTCATGGAACTCCTCAGTAGGGATGGCCGGTTCGCGGATCCGAACCCGGATCCGCCGCGGATTTATCCCGTTCACGAACAGCGGATTTTTCCGGATTTTCCGCCTTCCGAACTTCCGATTCGCGGATTTTTCATATTTTCGTAAATTTTCGAAATTACGAGTTTTCGCGTATGTGGCTGTTTATTCCATGTCTACAATAATACATAGGTCTATAAAAAGTGACATCACCAAAAATGTCCCCATCCCTGTCCATAATAGATTTAAAATGAAAAAAATGTTAGGTACATAGAACTGCACATAAAAGATACTTTATATATTACATGCATTTCAAAAGCAAAAAGAGAATAGTCCATATTTTAAGGTAATAAATAGAACTAAAGATAATAAATATAAATGATCACAGCACAACTAATGCAATCTAATTAGAGTTAGTAATAGTGATGGACCCGAACCCAAGTTTGGGCCAAAAACTTTATGAGTTTGGACAAACTCGAGCTATCTGAACTAGTGGTATTTCGTTTTTTGCGAACTCGCAGCAGTCTTTTGATAACTATCGAAAATTCAATAATAATCAAATTTATGAGCCGTTCGCTAACCCTAGAATGTATCGTTCAGTAACCCTCGAATGTAATGTTCGTGTTAGCTAACCCTAGAATGTATCGTTCAGTAACCCTCGAATGTAATGTTCGTGTTAGCTAACCCTAGAATGTATCGTTCAGTATCCCTCGAATTTAATGTTCATTTTAGCTAACACTCGAATGTATCGTTTGTTAACCCTTAAAGTTAATTTTTGTTAACCTTCGAATGTAGCCTTTCGACTTTCAGTAACTCTCAAATTAATCGTTGTTTTCGCTAACCCTCAAATGTAGCCTTCAACTTTTGGTAGCCCTCGAATGTATAGTTCTATTTTCGGTAACCCTTGAATGTATTGCTCGGTAACCCTTGAATTGGACGTAATCCTCGAATGTAGCTTGCGCAAACCCGACAATTGCCCGATCATGGGGAAAGACACAGAACCCCTCAGTTTCGAAATCCAAATGGTCCATCTGAATCTGGACGTATCGTCCGGATTTCTGGACTTCGGATCGCATTTTCGAATATTATCGAATATTTGAAACTGTTTTCGCTAATTTTCTAAAATAGCCTTGAACGTTTGATAATTCTCGAAAACACAATCAGAAACTCAAAAGTAGTCTCCAATCGTATTTTCAAGAATTATCGAACGTTCAAGGCTATTTTAGAAAAATAAGCGAAAATTTGTTCCATTTTCAGATCTTTGGGATTTTCCTGAGATTCGGGAATCCGAAAATGGAACAAAACTGGTGAGTTTTGGCCATCTCTATTCCCCAGACCATTGCCCAGGTGCCACATCCATTTACAGTAAGATACCATATATATATATATTTTGTGTTATTGATCTGAACTTTTCAAACTATTAGCTCCCCATTGACTTTAATTGGTTAGTTTCTGAACTTCCGAACTTTTACTGAAGTTCGGAAATGAACCAAACTTCAGTAAGTTTGGCCATCTCTAGTTAGTAGGTACAATACATCCAATTGGTAAGTGAAAAGTACGAAATAAATAATTTCACGTCTAGAGATGGACTAGAACTCAAACTCGAACCCGAGTTCGAGCCGAACTATTCAAGGACTTGGACTCGGACTTTTCGAACTATCCCAGACCCAGATTTTCAATATTTTCCAGACTTTCGATAATTATCGAATGTTCGAACGTTCGAATATGCGCGTAAAATGTCTATTATACCTATACGCTAGTAAATATAGAATTTTTGAATCTGCGAGTTGTTCATGGGACAATTATCGAATGTTCGAATGCGATAGCTCGAGAGTGAGAGTAAAATCGAGTTTTCGAAAGTCCTGGATATTCTAAGTAGTTTAGTAGAATATAAACCACATTCTTAGTCCCACAAGTGGCATAATGTTTGTGTTGTATCTTGACTCCCTTTAATGGATATTTCTGTTTCATGATTAGAAATGGCCGAACTTTTGAAAGTTCAGACGGTTTTCGAACTTTCGAACTATATGGAAAGTTCGAAAACTTTCCTTATTAAGGTCAAATAGTTTGAAAAGTTTGAATGAAATACAATTAAAATATCAATGGTAACTTAAAGGGCATGTCCACCCCCAAAACTATAATCCCCCCAACTATTGGCCCCATCATGTAGTGTAGCTTAATCCTTACCTCACATCCCAGCTCCATATGGTTCTCCTGTTGTCCCCCCCAAAGTCCCAAAAACTGCCCACCAGGAGGATAGCAGGACTCTGCCTCCTACCTGGCCTCCGGGAGAAGTTTGGCATGCGTACTGCAGCCCTTCTCCCCCTCCCTCCCCCTCCCTCTCCCTCCCTCTCCCTCCCTCTTAGGATTCCCTCCCCCTCGTGTAAATTGCTTTAGATATAGTATTCCCCCTGTCCCCCCAGCCCCAACTGCTACATTTTTATTTTTAGAAAGTGCCCCGAACATTACTTACCTCCCCTCTTTCCTCCACTGCACTGAATGACCGGCAGCAGCGTCCGTGATTGGCTGCCGCACAGCCAATCACAGACGCGACTGCCAGTTCCGCCCCTCTGCTTGCATTTTCTCGCAAGCAGAGGGCCGGCAGCGCGGCGGGGGAAAGAGGGGAGGTAAGTAGAGTTTGGGGCACTTTCTAAGAATAACAACCATAGCGGTTGGGGCTAGGGGACAGGGGAATACTAATTAAAAAATTGTTTTAGGGTGGGCATACCCTTTAATGTAAATGGCTGTGGGACCTGGGAAATGGTCTAGGGAACACGTTCTAATATCCAGGACTATCAAAAAATTGATTTTACTCACACACGCGCTACTTTCGAACTCTCGCGTTTGAACTTTCGATAATTATCCCATTATCAACTCACAGATTCGAGAATTTGATATTTCTTGTGGATTGGTATTATAGACATTTTACTCACATATTCGATAATTCAATATTACTCGTGTATAGATATAATAGACTTTTACTCGCACATTAGTTTATTCGATATTTACTCGCGTATTTGTATAATGGACATTTTACTCGCACATTCGTTAATTCAAAATTTACTCGCTATTGGTATAAAAGACATTATACTCGCCATCGCACCTCGAACTTTCGAACATTCGATAATTATCGAAAGTACCATACTTCCTCTTGCCTAAGAATCTGAATAATTCATTTCTTATAGTGGTAACTGAAGGCACAACAAATCTTTTAGATTTTACCATATTTTGGGTCTGCCTGAATCACCCTTTTAATGGTATTAATATGGCTGTTAAACTTGGACTTTTATATTCTCTCTCGGCCTGAGGAATTATCCCTGTAACCTAGTAGTTCCTCATGTTGAATGTCTTACACTTCCTTAGCTGTTTATCTTGTGGGCAATAGTCCCAAGAAATACATTTTTTAGAATGTTTTTCTGCAGCCTGATGATGCTTAATCTCATCTGATGAGATACATTTTGTTTAGAGAAATTGGCCTTTGAGGATAGGTTTAATAATAATTGTATAGTGAAAACAATCTGCATGTACTAGGTTATTGGTTAGATGGTTTAACATACTCCATATCTGTTCTGGACTGCCATAAAATAAGACCTCCAAAGACCGGTTATCCAAAACTGTGTACAAAAATGATTACAAAAGAAGGTGCCAAAGAAGAGCCCATTGAGGTGCCTTGAGTCTCGTAATAATATGAATTATTTTACTTAAAGTCATTTTAGTTAGCACTTAATGTTCTGGGATGTGTCCAGAAGGGCAGATTCCACTGCTTGGATACCCTCTGGAAGTATAAAAGCTCTAAAATTACAATAGCAAATAATATTTAGTCATTGAGCAGGATGTAATTGATTAAGGATGGGTTGTAAATGAAAATTCACTACCTTGGAAAAAGTCTCTGACCCTACCTCTGAAACAATAGGGTATTCAGCTGGGTAAATAAAGAATGTGTGGACTTTCGGTAAAAGCAGATGACTAGGATACATGGGTAATTAGAAAGTCTCCTGTAATAGTCCCTATACTGTAAGCTTGTGTCACCAAGATCTTTATCTCTCTCTTTAAATCCAAGGAAGGGTCAGAGGAAAAACTAAATGCCCTGTTATTGTCTTTTGGCCTTTTACATTGTATTAGGTCTGTCCATTAATACAAACCCCTGTCCCCCCAAATGCTTGTTTGATAATTTCATGGTTTTCCCTTAAGCCAGAGACACTCAAGTGATTGAAGCATGCATCCACAAAATAACATGTATCAGGCGTCGATGGGTGTCCAAACTGGAAGAACAACAAGTTATGCCCAACAGAGCAGCCTCACAAGTACAATAATGGTCTGGTACAGCCATTCGCCGGCTGTGTTCACATGCTTCAATCTCATGTGTGTACCAGCATGAAGTGATTTAATTGCTTTTCCTTCTTTGGCATTATATTTGCTTTTTGTGGAAATAGCATCATTTAAACTTTAAACCTAAGTAACATTAATACTAAGCACATCTAGGGATATACATTCTCTAGACAACATTCTGTAGACAAACCTAGATGAGAAACAACTTAAACAGGTTAGCGTTGGAATCTCTCTGTTTACCCATTAAAAAATTTTATATTTTTTTAAATTTAATTTTCAGCAATCTATAGCCGCCATTACCGCTCCATCGTATTCATAAAGCGGCTAAAACGTTGATCTCGTTTTAAGTTCGGTCATTTTAATTTGGCAACTCTGGGTAGCAGAAAAGGCTAAACTTAGTGCTATGGGCTGCAAAGGGGCTGCTGGGAAAGGGATGTTTCGATGGAGGGGCTTGTGGGGGGGCACAACAGGCGCATTGTCGTGGCAATACTTTTTGCTGCAAACATGATCAGCTTTCGCAACGATTTGCGGCAACATAAAAATGGCGATTTTAACGGACCGTTATAAATAAGCTCCTGAGTCTTGTTACATCTATTACCCCTCTACTGATGATTTAGAAAAGAATCAGATTTACACTGAGATCCTGATAACTTAGAAATGTACTTTAAATAACTGCTGGAACAAGAAAACAAAGAGCTGGTCAAATCTACATTCCATTCTAGAAAACCTTTAATCTCTGGCAAATGTATTTGCATCAATCATTTGCAAAACCCTAGACCTACCTTTCCACTTGTCTTTGTGTATAAAATGTATTTCCTCGCAGTGGCGAGCACACTATTTTCAGAACTACATTTGAATGAGTTTCACAGATTTTTTTGTTCATATAATGGAAAAAAACTGCATGAACTTAGCTGGCAATGATGCGTAATGTTTTCAGTTGACTGCATCTTTATCAATTTTCCTCTTTTTTTTTCTTGTCTAAGTAATGGAACTTTGTTTATGGAGAAGATACAAAGATCACATATAGAAATAAATAAAAAGTTAAAACATATAAACAAAGCCAAACCATAATGATATGTCCTAAAGAGTCATCATTGCTTACAAGTTATAAAGTAACTGCTATTGGTAAGAATAAACAAGTTAAAAAGACCTGTCTTTACAATAAAATGTAGCAGAGCTTCATAAATAAAATAGAAGATACTTTACATGTTCCAGTAATACAATAGCAATGCCTTAAAAAAAACAGACAAATGAAGAACTATGGCTGTATGCAAACGTTCAACATTTTGGCTCGATTGTCAATCACGGATGAAATTTCAGTCAAACTGTCCAACTAATTTTGACATTAATTTTGTCACATATGTATACATATTTAGATTTATATTTGTAGCTTAACCGCTTATTTAAGGGGGAAAATACACTTATTAATTTGTCTTGAAGAGTCAATTTTCTGTTCTTTCTATTTCCTTTTCTTCTTCCATTTTTTTTACAGACACGCAAGACACATAGGAGAAGCGGGCTATTTTCGAATTCTGAATTATGGGACATTTTTTCCCCTAGATTATAATGGGTCCAATCTTCAAACATTATTCCAAGGTTTTTGGGTCACTTGATCAAAACCTGGTCATAAATCGAGATGGCGAAACTACATAATTTCATTCCGTTTTCGGATTCGAATGTTCGAAGGTATTTTCGAAAATTATCGAAAATAGCTCTGTACATTCGAAAATCTTCCAAAATTTGTTCCGAAGTCTCAAAATCCGAACAATCCGTCCGTATTCGGATGGATCTTTCGGATTTCGGAAACGAGGGGTTCCGTGTCGGATCCGAGTTCGTGTCAAGCCAGGATCCTATCTCTAGTCATAAATAGAAATGGCTGAACTTTATAAAGTTTGGTCCGTTTTCAAACTTTCGAACTTTTGTAAAGGTTCGAAAGTTCAAATTCGGACATATAAGTCAATGGGGAGTGATATTATGAAAAGTCCGGATGATTTACAGCTAAACTAGCAATGGTAAGTTACTGTAAATGGCTGTGGCACCTGAGAAATGGTCTGGGGTACATGTCACTATCACCAAAACCTTTTTAAACACTTTTTAAACATGAGCAACATTCGAGGGTAATCGGCAATTTGAGGGGTTACTGAAAATAGAACCATAAATTTGAGGGTTACCAAAATTGACCAATAGTTTCAAGGGTTAGCGAAAATGAATGATACTTTAGACGGTTAGCGAACGATACATTTTAGGGTTAGCGAAACCGCTCCATACATTCAAGTGTTATCGAAAATGAACAATACTTTTGAGGGTTACCAAACAATACATTCTAGGGTTAGCGTACGGTCCATAAACTCGATAATTATCGAAAATACAGCCGACAGTACGAAAAAACAAACTAGTTCGAACCCGAGTCCGAACTCATAAAATTCGTCTCAACCTCAGGGTCGAGTTTGGTTTTGTGTCCATCTCTAGTCATAAACACAAACACACATACACCCCAACCCCCACATAGACACAGGTACACATACCTACTGACCTACCCTTCCATTCTCATGGCAGTTTTACTTAAAAGGTAACTATCATAAAAAGCAATCATCAAAAAAGTTTGTTTTAAGGTCATAAATGCAAAAACACATACCCCCTAACCTGGCAAAGGTACACACATCCACAGACCAACCCAGATATCACAGTCCTAGAAAAGGCAAGAGAAGTTACCTTTATTACATCCCCCTCATTAGTTTTCATGAGGAGGATCAGGTAACTAAAAGGATCAGGCTAGCTTGCTTCAAGCCTTTTGCCTTTTCTAGGACTGTGATATCTACCCATACACAGCCTTCTGAACTTGTGGCTATGCTTTGCCCTCTTTTTAATTGATATTATGTGCACTGATTATTAGCCTAGAGACCCAGAATAGGGACTCGTAGGCATTTTGAGATTAATTAGAGCACAGAGTGCTCTTAGGGACGCCCCTGTACATACTCATTAAGGTGGAGAGATTCCTCCCACCCTTATTTATATGGGGCATATCTGTGGTATCCTGTAAGGTAATCACCCTTCCCTTTCACTTATATATTAGTCTGCAAACTGTGCAGATCTTCCTATCAGTGCACCTATTATTTTAATGTGTGATATTGATTTTTAATGCATATCTACTAAAGGATTTCTATGTTTTAACTTTATCTGTAGTCTCTGGACTGTGCCATAGAGTGTGATAACATTATAGGGGGGCTCAACCATTTCTCACAGGTGTGATCACTCGATTCTTCAACTGTTGGCAGCATAAAGGTTAGATCTCATCCCCAATTAACTTAAGGGAGGGGGGGTCAAAGGGATAAGGGATGATTTGTAAAAGTTGTAAAGTAGCCTTTTTGTGGGTAAAAACTAGAGATGTCCGAACTTCGCAAAATCCGGTCCGCTCGAGGATCTGCGAATTTTCGAAAAAATTTGAAAATTCGAATCCGTTAAAATGAAAAATATTCTCAAAATTAAGAGTTTCTCATATTTTCGAAAATTTTCGAAATTACGCGTTTCGCGTATTTTCAAAAATTTTCGAAAATACGAGAAATCTCGTAATTTCGAAAATTTTCGAAAATACGTATTTACGAAAATAAGTGACATCCTCGTAATTGCGAAAATTTTCAAAAATACGTATTGACGAAAATATGAGAAATCGGTTTGGAAGGCGGAAAATCCGGAAAAATCCGCCGTTCGCGAACAGGATAATTCCGCGGCGGATCCGGGTTCGGATCCGCAAACCGGCCATCCCTAGTAAAAACAAAAAACAAACAGCAAAAATTTTAGGAACATACATCAATAAATACATTGAAACATATATACACACCTTGACTTGTATATATTTATCTAAATAGATAGATCAATTGATTGTAATTCCTAAATTTGCCTATTTAGCATTATCCCTCATTGTACAACAATACTTTTAGTAATACAATATCTTTTTATAAGATAAAAATCCAAACCCCTTGATCTGATCCAATGTTGGGCCGTGCAGAATAAATCCCTGTATCCAGTACACCAGCCATGTCACACTATACAAAACATCATCAATAAATAATACATGGGAAAAACTTTAAGGTTGCTCTTTTAACCTGACAATTCTAAAACGATCTATTTTTATTGTACGAAATGCCCGACGGCTATTACAACTTAACTTACTGCGCCTTTCAAATTGCATTGAAATGGCTTTTTTAAAATCTTTCTTTTTTTTTTCTTTTCTTTTTTTAAAGGGAAAGAAAAAACAAAATTCCTTTCTTCCCTAGCGTTAATGTATTCAGTTAATTAAGGATTACTCCAGCCCCATGGCAATGTTGCAGACTGCAGAATATAAATATATATACATTTTGCCTCTCTCTCTCTCTGTGCTTCTCGCAGAGAAGAATGTAATCATTTACAGGTCACAGTCTGTTTATGTCAGCAGTCTTCATACTACAAATGCTTTCATAAATTTATCAAGCGAAAAATATTGCAAACATTTCATTTCCTTTGATACAGACATGAAAAAAAAATAAGAGGGGGGGAAAAAAACTGCCGTCACGGCAAATTCCTGTTCATATGAATCACTAAGTAATATTTGCTTTAACTTTGCTTCGTTCTTTGTTTCAGTTGTCCGACGAGGAGAGATCAGAATGCTGTTTATCGTGAAATAATGAAAATGGCAAATTAATAGGCGGTCTCCATGGCGCCGGCAGAATTGTGGAATATTGACAGTTTCAAAATCGTTTGAATAGAAAATGTTTAATTATGTTGGAGGTAAACGATGTCCAAAGTCCAGGCCTATCATTTTAACGGAGCTACAGCTCACAGAAATCAATTAAAAGCCTATCAAAGGGCATGTAGCAAAGAAAATCCCCAAGGCAAAATAGGAGGCACTTTAAACAGATGTTCAACTTTAAACCCTCCAGATGCTGCAAAACTAAGGGGGCTGATGTAATATGAGGTGTAAAACTTTGCCCCTGCATTAACCAATCAGATGTTAGCTTTTTAGTGCAGTTAGAAGAAATTTGCAGAGGGATGCAATATCTCGTGCTAAGGGCAAAAATAAGTGCAAAACCCATTCTAACCGATGTAACGAGGGTTTTGTATTTATTTTGCATTGCCTGCGCCATTTCCAATGACTTTTGGCAATAGCTCAGGGCAAGCGATGCAATAAATTTAGTGAAGATGATTGCATTCTTTTTTTGCACCAAAATTAAAGCCTTTTTATTTGTGGCTTTAAAGCCGTGCAAAGGATCGAAACTTTACCATTCACATTCAATATTAAAGCGATGCAATAACAGTGGTTACTACATCACATGTACAAGAGCACCAGTGGAGTTTGTGTGTGTTTTTTATTGATTTTTTTATATATGCAGATTCTGGATAGTTTCCAGAGAGGGTTGGATATGCTTCTAGATTTAAAGAAAGTCAAATGTCACTGGTTCCATTAGCGGTTCTGCGGGACTTACTGAAATTGCTAAAATCTGAAAATTCGATTCAGACCCAATTGAAGCGGAATTTTTCGTTTTTTTAACTTTTCAACCACGTTTTTCGACTTCACAATCTCAATTTTTTTAATTTTCCACTATGATTTTTTAATTAGCTCCAAAACTAAAGGATGTCTCAGGATCTCCGCTCTACACTACAACCTTACTATGTCTGTATGTTACCTCCTAAAGAAACACTAGACACATTTTAAAAGCAATATAACAAGAACAACAATAAAATAATAATAATTGTCTCTTTGATGTATTATTACAAAGGGTCCCCTTTAAGGTTATGGCCTCAGGCCAAATACCATCAATGAAATTCAGTTGGAAAATAAAATGAATTTCTTGCACTTGTGTGTCCTTTCAGGCATAACTTTTCCTGTTTGCTTCTAGACATTTACTTATTGTTGCTACAGCCAAGTGTACCCACGGCCCACTAATCAAAGACAACCATCTGCTGTTGATTTATGACAATGCAGAGATGGCTCATACAGATTTTTAAGCCTGCTAAGACCAGTCAATTGATTTTCAAAGGCAAGACACCGGCACGTGTTCACTGTAATGAATTTACTGTAGTTAAAGTATTAAGGAAAGGCAGAGATAAGAAAAACATACAATAAAAATATGAAACCGAGACTTTTAACATTGAGCTAATGAAACCATGAGATAAAGAGAGAAAAAAAATCAATAGATAATATATAGAACTGTGTTTTATAAATCAAGGCATTTCCTAGAAAGCACAATAAATAAAAAGTCCCATCCTTCTGGGATCCTAAAATCCTGGGATCCTTGTCAACGTTTTAGAATGTGATGCTTTTATAAACAGGCTTTCTGAAATTAAAGGACTATCATAGTAGAAAAATGCATTTTGTATAAAAAGGATAACTTCATATTGTTCTGGAAAATAGGAGAACGTTCTCCTACATCCTATTATTGTCTAAGTGACATGCAACGAGCTGTTAAAGTTGAGCTTCTGCACTTTTGATTTGAGGGCTTCCAGATGACCCTTTGATGACAGTATATGTTTATACAACACAAATGGGCAAAAGGGAAACAAGCAGTAAGAAAGACCAAAGGATACAGAACCAGAAGTGCATGGAATGAATTCTACAGATGATCGATTGGCTCCTAGAAAAGGAAAGGATGTGGGAGTACTAATATATCCCAGATTATAAATTAATTCAGTAGGTATTTTTATTTTTTATCTTTATTTCTTTTTAAAAGCGGTTTACTAGTATAATCGCACTTGAACCAGTGGTGTAACTACTGCCCCACAACCACTGGGGGTGGGAGGGGTGGCAGACAAAAAGAGGAACCACCACAACCTCCGGAAGTTCAGGCCCGGCCTTCATATATGCGATCAGCTGTACCTCAGTCAAGGGAGGGGAGTGGGTGGTCGGTTAGGGTCCCAGCCTCCAATCTCGGGGGGTTGAGCCCCTGCAGTTACACCCCTGTCTTGAACAGATTTGAGATTCTGTTCCATTAAATTTCTTAAGGAACCTTGCTGGTAGGTCGTTCCAAACATCCAAAAGATATTGCCACAATTTCAAAAATGTTGTTTCAGATTATGATTGATTGGTTTCAGATTACAGAGAGTAAAGAGTTTATATAAGAAGTGAAAAGTCACCTCTACCACGATCAGAGAAAAGATTCAGGAAGAGAAGAACAGATACATGCCCATTGGCTTTGGCTGATTTTACATAGATCTGCCTCTGAAGGATGGAATGACCATGGAATCCGCCAGATTGGGGCCAAGGTAAGTCTTAATACAAGAGAAGATAAGGCCTTCTAAGAATTAATTGGCTATTGGAGACTGAATAGTATTTAGAGAAACAAAGGGGTCAAGTTCTTTTTAATGGACTTCCTGTAACATAAAAAAGAAGCAAATGTTCCACAAGTTAGAGTACAATAAAAGTCTGTCTAACCATTATAACAAGCCATGTATCACTTTTCTGAGTGCAGCTTATTAGAAGACATGGTGGTTACAATGTTGATGTCCTTGCTTTTGTTCATTTTTTTCTGATTGATAGCAATGGACACAATCAGTGTTAGGCTCATTAGGTGGTAAATGGCATTAATCAAGCAGGACTTCTTTTATGTGGAGAAGGTGCTGGTGCCACCAATCAATCAGGACTTCTGTATCCCAGCAGCAGTTGGTGTTGCATACTGATTATAATTCTGATAGTGGAGAACATGCTGATGATGTCACTCAAGATATTGCATTGGAAGCAAGAAAAGTTTACATTTTCAGATCCATGAATCCTAAAATATTTGTAGATAATGATTCCCCTTTAAACATAAGGTTGGGAAAGTATCATTATCACAATGGGTCACTGGAGAAAATATGTCCCTTGTTGGTCACAGAGGTTTTCTTTATATGAATGGCCTTTTGGATACATAGCTTTAATTCAACCTTTATACATGGAGATTCTGTCCTTAAACACATTTTTTTTACATATGTTTTTCTATGCAAAATTATATTTATTTTTCTCCCTTTCACATTATGACACCAAGAATGTGCTCCAGGTAGAATACATCACCATCTGTATCTGAATTCCTATTAAGTTGATTTTCTGTCCTGCAGCATGCGTAAGAATAATTAATTCCATGCCTTTCCAAAAGCCTTCTGAACCAGTTTGTGCTTACTGTATTTATTTAATGCGCTGAGACGTAAAAGAGAAGCCATCATCTCTATGTATTTATGCAGTCTGTCCTGTTTATCAGTTCCAAAACTCAAACCTCTATGTAATATTTAAATTTGTTGTTTATGCTACTTAAAGGAGAATGAAAATGTAATAATAAATTAAGTCCAGGTGATTCCCTGTGTATTGAAGATACACAATGCAATATTTTTAACCTAAAAAATGCTGCTGGTTGCCTAAATTTAATGAGTTTGTGTGTGCTGACCCTTTTCCCCCCCAAGGCCCTCTGCCTCTGGCAACATTTTAAATGTGTCATTAATTAGCATTTCACTACAATGTTACCTTTTGTTTGTTTAAAAAAAGTTAGTATTGTATATTTTTACTTTCTTTAAAATGTCCAGTAGCTACTGTACTGTTAATGTTTTATCTTGCACACATCAGTTTGTTACACAAGGATTCCAAAGCGTATTACGATGTATGCATGAATAAAAAATCCTTTGCTAGTATTATAATTAGCAAATAAATCCATCTGTGGTCATTAAAAGGATATAGCAAGGGAGCCGTAAAAAGCTTAGTGATAAGTCAAAGCTTTCAAGAAACTACAATCATGATCTGTTTTATATATAAATATATATCTGGCTTATATATAGCAGCTTCCTTTTCTGTTATGTAGTGGGGTACTGGTTATTGTGACAATGTTAAAGGCCGTCTCTGTTAAAGGGTAAGTTCACCCTCAAAAAGAAAAAAAAACTAGTGAATTGTCAGTTATCTGCCTGCAACTTTAATTGCTATTTTTACCAGTTTATTACATGAATTTGTAACTAGATACTTAATTATACATTTTCTTCCTTTTATAAGCTTAAGCATGTGCAGAGGAGGCAGCAGGGAAAACAACAGTCAATCATTGGATGTGATGTCAGTTGTCACGGCCTTGATTGACTGCATGAAGGGAGGGGCCAGCTTACTCTGCTAGAATGGGGATAATAATTATACTCAAAATCTATTTAGTAATTAAACAAAGGGTGGACATGCCCTTTAAATAAATGAATTGAGCATAAGATCCCAAATTGTGCTTGGAATTCCCAAAACAAAATGCAATTGTTACCCTACGTGCAACTATTCAAAGTGCACTACAGGGGGCAATGTTCAGCCAAACTACTACATTTAAAGGGCATGTCCACCCCTATTTTTACATTTTGATATATTGTAGGGCTTCCTCCCCAGCCCTAACTGCATTTTTATTTATTCCAGAAACTCCCCCGATCTTTACTTACCTTCCCTCTTTCCTCCGACGCACTGTCCCGGCTTTCTGCTTGCATGAAACTGCAAGCAGGGGGCTGGACCGGCAGCCACGTCTATGATTGGCTGAGAGGCAGCCAATCACAGATGCGGCTGCCGGTAGTTCAGAACAACGGAGGAGAGAGGGAAGGTAAGTAAAGTTCAGGGGAGTTTCTGGAAATAATAATAATGCGGTTGGGGCTGGGGGAGGAAGCCCTATAATATATGAAAAAGGATTTTACAGGGCTGCAGTGCGCATGGCAAAATTCTCCCAGAGGAGAGACAGGAGGCAGAGTACTTTATGAACTCTGCCAGGCTCCTGGTGGCCAGTATTTAGGACTCTGGAGGGGGGGATTACAGGAGAACTATTTGGAGCTGGGATGTAAGGTAAGGATTTTATTACACTACACAGTGGGTCCAGTAGTGGGTTAAATTATAGTTTTGAGGGTGGACATGCCCTTTAATATCTGTTATGTTAAACTGATCCGCTGACAATGTTCAGATGATACTGATACTTTGCCAATACTTAAATATCAAAAAACATCCCTTTAAATGTATAAAGGAGGGATACCACAGTTCCTAAAGCACTCACAAAAATCGGACACTGATTAATTGAAACCAGTGGTTAATATCCACTCAAAATGTATATTCAGCCTTTATACATCTGAGTGGATCACACTGATCAAACCCCCATTAAGGGCCGTACACACGTGTGATAGCAGGGGCCGCTCCATGCACACAATGCGTACGAACAGCCATTTTGTGTGACTATCGGTAAGTGTATGGGCGTTTGGTCAGCCAAAACGACTGTTGGGTCTTCCATCATTGATGATCTGATGCCTTACCGAGCCCATACACTTATAGTTACAACTATAGTTGGCAGAAATGGCAATTTGTACCCATTGTGCATGTGTACAAAGGTTTAGGCCAGATGGCATCTGTTATTTGCTACAAAGGATTATGTTTGTTAGAGCTCCAATAAAAAGGTCTCTGGTAACAAGTTTATGAGAAGAATAGACATTGTCCTTTCCAAAAAATGAACACTACCTCAAGAATACAAATTGGGACTTACATGCCCTTTAAGCCATATGGTCTTACCTTACACACAAAATCTCTGCGTGGTCAGCCATCCAGCTAAAGGTCACCTCACAGCACTACCATTACTTTAATGCCAGAGAATACTCCAATATAGACAGAGAAGGACATCCTACTTCTCACTTACAATCAGTTACCAGACTCACAGGTCAGAGGCAAACAGATCCAGGCAAAGCCCCACCAAATGAACAAATGCACGTTTCACATACTCACTGGAAGCTTCCTCAGGGTCTTTGCTAATAATGCATTTAAAATTGTTACCCCAACATTACAGATATAGCAAATCACCCCATAGTTATTATGCCACTTCTTTATCTAAGGTACGAACTTTTTTTAAATGCATTCAATGAAATCTTTTGTTTTAAGATGTCGATTCTTTTACAATCCTCCACTCTATGTCTTCAGTTTTATAAATCTGGCTCGCATTTTGAAAATCTGTAATATTGTGGCTGGGTTTTCATATGTCAAAACAAAAATACTAGACCTGTCAGTTCTCATTGTCAAAAATTAATTTGTCACCTGTCACCTCATCTGAAATGTGAATTCTTTAAGATGACAACGCCGAGAATAGCAATGGAACAGACAATTAAATACCAAAGAAACATCCCATGTTAATTAAAATTTAAAACATGTCATGTACAGTACCATAGATGAAAACATCTCGTTTGTAAAATGTTTTTTTAAAAGTGTTTAGAAACACTACAAAAGCATAACTGTCAATGAGAAGCTCCATGCTGTACAACAAGATTAGACAATACGGTCACCCAGCAAGGGCCATGTTCCCTTATGAACATTCTAAATGTAAGTATTAGAAATGGGTCTACACTATATACAGTGCAATCTAACAGATTGTAAATCATTTGTAGAGAGAAAAATTTCTTAAAATAAATTAAATTCAAGAAATTTAAGAAGAGAAATGGAACTGTAAATAGTGAAGATTCTGCACTCTGTAAAACTTCAAGAGAAGAAAGTGGGCAAAAGGAGTTTCTCCCCATGTTATAGGATTATACTGGGATTGTCCATGAAGAGGGGAAGAAATTCCTCTATTAACTATGCAACTGAGTCAGGGACCCTTTAAGAAATTACAGACGTAGTGTGGGATTGAATAGTACCCAGTCTCGATTCGGATCTGAGGGTTTCGAAATTTCAACAAAACTTTTCCGTCAATTTCAGTAGCCCTCGAATTCACGATATCGGCAAACCTCAAATCTAGAAATTGATTTTGGTAACCCTCGAAAATATAATACGGTAGATCGAAAAACAATGCGATTGTGAAGAAAGTGACAGGGTTATTCAATAAAAGTTCTTATCGTTAAAATGGTTCTAATATTGGCCCAACCAATCAGATGTTAGCTTTCAAATGTTAAATAATATCTGATTGGTTGGGGCAAAAGTAGAACCATTTTTAAAGATAAGAACTTTGATTGAATTTCCCTGTTAGTGTTTAAATAAGTTTTTGTTATATACATGTTCCCCCAGACCATTTTCCAAGGTTCCTTTGTCATTGTTAACTAATTTACTATTGCTATTTATCCCTTAAATTCAATTGGAACTTTTGGATTTATTTCTGCAATGGGTTAATTTTCATTTTTTGGGGAATTTCAAAAATTCTAAAATGTCTTTAATCTGTCTCTATAAGAAATAGACAGGAACAAAGGATTTTATCGTATTATTTATATTTATGTATTTATGTGTGCCAAACTATTTGATTATTTTGGTTTTACACAATGCAACTAATCAAGGAGACTGCAACCTTGTTACAAAAAACAAGCATATACATTATTAATGAATATTGCATCGTTAATGGTTACGTTTACCTATATGTCTGTTTATATTTTAAGACAACATTAACATGGCAGACGACAAAATCTCAAGGCTGGCTTAAAGATGGATCCACAAAAACAAAATGATGGTAGGAATTTTACGTTACACTTGAAGGAGGGTGTAAGGTACCAGTGCGTCCGGTCCATCAATAATCCGTTGAACTGTGCACTGGTGTCGGTGACAGAGAGACAACAAGACAGCAAGTCTCCCAATGACTTCTTCCTGCTCACTAAAAATGCTTGGCAAATACTGAGTTAAAAACATAAGTTAAGGGAAGGAGAATGAAGCAGCTTTTACCAATTTATTGCCTGTCAAATGGAGATCGGGCTTCAGTAATAAGGCAGCACTCGGATCTCTCCTAAATCATCACTCCTTATGTAGCAAGTATATCCAGAACAAAAGAGAGACTTTTTTTTGTTTGCAAAGTTTAAAGTGATGTGTGGGAGGATTAATGCGCATGAGTAGCTTGTTTCACAGGCTTTATTTACAGCCAGACTATGTGAACCGGGGAATGACCAGAGATCCACTGTACATTTTGTTCACAAAAAAGATTTTGGTCCTCAAAATATACATTTTGGTGCTACAGTTGTTTTTTGTTGATTAAATGTATGTTCTGCTGCCACCGCAATTCTTTGGCCGACTAAATATAGTTTTCTAAACAAAACATTGTTTTTTGTTGACTAAATACTGTATATTTTGTTACCACCAAATTTCTTTTGGTCGACTAAATATAGTTTTGTCCCCAAAATGTTAGTTTTTGTTCACTAAATGTATTTTGTTACCACTGAATTTCTTTTGGTCACGGAAGTGTGTTTTTTGTTACAAAATGATCTAGGAACAAACGGCACCCCATACAATACATTACTAAATTCACCATGAAGGTGTGCGTCTGTGGATTTCATTTGTACTTACTTAAGCAACCTTAAACCTTGCATCATGCTAGCAGATAAACAATAATATTAATAACTTGAATGTCATTATTTTTCCCTGAAATGAAAGAACATGAAGTATTTAAATGTTTATATGAGAATATGGAAACAATTTCTACAGATCACTTGCCACTGGAGGAATTTTAATTGTTTAAACCTGTCCTAGAGTGTTTTTTATGTAGAAAATGAAATCTGATTTTTATTAGGCCATAATGTACTCTTACCCCATCTTTCCATATAGCCTTCACAGCTAAACACATTTTCAGGCTCAGAAGAATTGATCAAGTACTTGAAATTCTAAATGTAACTTGAGGATAGTGATGAATTTCTCATTACTACAAGATATTGAGTCCTATTAAACAGAGCCATATTCCACTGAATTATTACTTTGCGCACCTGCAAAGTAGAGTATTAAGGAAAACAAATTATGATTTATTCAAGCAGTTTGCAGCAAACTTAATCATTTTATTGTCAGTTTCATATGAAACAGTATAGAAAGCTTAATGGTTTACAATATAAAATATTCATCTTAAACAACAGAAGCATTACATACTGTGGTACCATCCCAGGGGATGCCAGTCCAAACAGAAAGCGTAAAGGATACATTTATAATTAAAACAGAGAGCTGAATTCCAAAGATAAATGTCATTTGGTTATTTTGGTACAGAATCCTACTATGTCTTTGTAGGAAACTATAAAGCCATGTTTCTGATAAATGTATTCAACAAAATATCTTTTTTTTATTACCATAAATAATGTAAATAGAACCTAGGATATTTTTAGTCTCTCCCTACTAAGGTGGACAGTTGCTAACCGACCAAAAGGTCTAGAAGTCAGTAATCCATGCAAGAGGTCAGGGCATGCGAGTCAGAAGTCTGTTAAACAAAGCTGGGTCAGCAATGGTGATAATAAGCCAAGAATTCACTTACAAGTTACAGATAACACCTCAGAAAGCTGATCAGATGAAAGAAGTTTAAGAAGACCCTCCACATAAATCTTCATCTATATTGTAGGGCATACCCTCCCACCCCCAACCAATATGTTAGAAAATAGATTCCAAACTCAACTTACATCTCCTCGTTCCAGCGTTGCTCTGGTCCAGCTTCCCTGCCTGCCGGAACTAAAAGCAGTGGAATGGACCGGCAGCCACAGCTGTAATTAGTGAGTGGCAGCCAATCACATCCGTAGGTGCCAACAGAAGACGCTGGAATGAGGAGCTGTAAGTACAGTTTGGAATCTATTTTTAAACTATTAACATAGCGGTTGGGGGTGGGAGGGTATGCCCTGCAATATAGATTCAGGTTAATTGATTTGAAGAAAGGGATTGGGAGGAAGGGGAGAAAGGGCTCCTCTGCGCATGTCACCATCCCTCCCGGAGGCAAGACAGGAGGCAGACGTTTGGACAGGAAGGCAGACACTACTCTTCAGTTTCCTGGATTTTGGACATGGACTACAGGGGAACCATAAGGAGCAGGAATGTAAGGTAAGGGTTTTTTTAAACTGTACAGTGGGGCTAGTAGTGGGTTAAATTTAAGTTTTGGGAGTGGACAAGGCAAACCTTATGAATTCATTCTGATGAACAAACCACCTAACATTTTTGTATTAGAGAGACTTACATGAAATAAAGATCTAAAAAAAATTCTGTTAAAATTTCTTTCGAGCATTAAAGGGCATGTCCACCCCCAAAACTATAATCCCCCCACTAATGGCCCCACCATGTAGTGTAATAAAATCCTTATCTTACATCCCAGCTCCATAAGATTCTCCTGTAGTCCCCCCCAAAGTCCCAAAAACTGCCCACCAGGAGGATAGCAGAGTCCATATAGGACTCTGCCTCCTATCTGGCCTCCGGGAGAAGTTTGGCATGCGTACTGCAGCCCTTCTCCCCCTCCCCCTCCCTCCCCCTCCCTCTCCCTCCCTCTCCCTCCCGTTTTGCGATCCCTCCCACTACCATAAAACCCCTTGCCCATATAATAGTATATCTTCCCCCAACCGCAAATAAAAAATTTTAAGAAAGTCCACAGAACTCTACTTACCTTCCCTCTCTCCCCCGGCCATCTGAGAAGCTGGCAGCCGCGTCCGTGATTGGCTGCCTCTCAGCCAATCACGGACGCGGCTGCCGGTCCCGCCCCCTGCTTGCAGTGTTTGCAAGCAGAAGGCCGGGCATCGAGGAGGAGAGAGGGAAGTAAGTAAAGATCTGGGCACTTTCTTAAACTATTTTATAGCGGTGTGGGTCGGGGGAAGATTTCTATTATATGGGAAAATGTGTTTATAAGGGTGGACATGCCCTTTAAGAATAAGAAAAACTAATTTCTGTGTTTTTTTGTGTGTGTGTTTAAATCCTCTAAATGGATTTCAGATCACAGACAATATTGTTGTAATATGTTACATATGTAACAAATTATGGTAAACATCATTACATTCATATTTTCTGAATGCTGTAAACGGCAATTTGTTAAATCTCAAGGAAGTTCCTGTCTAAAAAGAATTTTAAGAGTTTCTAAAAATAAGTAAATTTTGAAGTTACAGTAAAAAGAAAAATCTTGTGTAAGATAATACGCTATTGAATGTAACGGAGCCCTAAATATACAAATTAACCCAATGATTTTGTGATTCTTCCAAATGTAAATGTTCTTCAGTATTGAAAGAAGAAAAGTTTTTTGAAGTCTTGTTATCCCTTGAACTTTCTCCTCTGATGGTAGAGCTTAGATGAGAAACAGAGGCTTGTCCAGTCTTTAAAGTGCAATTTGGAGTACTTCCATTTATTCTGTTGACACAGCAAAATACACAATGTTCCGGCACAAAGTATTTGTCAAGTGTTACAGAGTCAATTATCACACATGCTTTTATACCCTTATCATACACTGCCCTCTAGTGGACATTGATACAATTAAGTGCTCCCCCAAGTGGTAGCTTCTGATTCCAACCCCTAATACATAAACCTACATCACTGACCCTCCAATTACAGCTTTTTCTCATAGCTTGTAGTAGGGAAGATCTTTAACTTTTTTTACTCTCCCACTTCACTAAAAGCAACAAATATAATAAAAACTAAGACCATCAACTGTAGTGTAGCAATCTCTAATAAATATTCTCTAAAACATAATATTGGAAAATAGTGCCTAAAAAATGTTTCCTTAATAAGTGTTTTTCAAAGTGCCATTCATAGTGCTATCCTCATAAAACAAATATCCCGTAATAAATGAGTAAAAGACAATATTTCTTAACGAAGGACAGTATGTAAAACCTAACAGCATGTTTTAAATACAGCATTAGTACAGAAATAAATACAGAAGAATTACAGTACAATTAAAAAAAACAGGAAAAACTTCTCATTAAGACCCTTAGGGCTAACTGTCTGTAACTTCCAGATCCAAAATGCTCCTCAGGGGAAATTTGGTTGTTCTTGAAGACTGTGCCCAATAAGATGTTTATGTTAGTCACTAGTCAGATTAATAAACAAGCACAAAAAATACCAAAAACATATGTAGCTGTGAGGAGCCACAGTAAAAATAACCCAGCTTCATCATCATAGTAAATAGTGAGAAGGGTCTGCATCTCACCTTAAGCAGAGAATGTATCTTTTTTAGCAACGTGTTTCAGTACAATGTCTGAAAGAAAGATATTGCCATTTACTAACTTCTCTAGTAGCAGCATTTTAGAAGTATGGCCGATTGGGGTTTGTGACTAGTTAGTGGGGCTATGGAACCAGGCTTTCTGTGTCCTGGAGGTGTAAATGAAATTCTAGGTTCCAACTATGCATTGATTTTTTTTTTTTTTTTTGCTCGTTTGACACGTAATAATGATTAACAATTGACATTTATTTTCTCAAATTTTTTTTATATGTATATAACAAAGGATGCTATATCGTTTAATATAAACAAAAGAAAAGAAAATATATAAACAAAATACAACACACAGAAAGTCAAAATACATGGATGTAGCCGATCTACTAAATACAACACACAGAAAGACAAAATACATGGATGTAGCTGATCTACAAAATACAACACACAGAAAGACAAAATACATGGATGTAGCTGATCTACAAAATACAACAACACACAGAAAGACAAAATACATGGATGTAGTCGATCTACTAAATACAACACACAGAAAGTCAAAATACATGGATGTAGCCAATCTACTAAATACAACACACGGAAAGACAAAATACATGGATGTAGCCGATCTACTAAATACAACACACAGAAAGACAAAATACATGGATGTAGCTGATCTACAAAATACAAACCACAAAAAGACAAAATACATGGATGTAGCGATCTACAAAATACAACACACAGAAAGACAAAAACATGGATGTAGCCAATCTACTAAATACAAACACAAGAAAGTCAAAATACATGGATGTAGCCGATCTACTAAATACAACACACAGAAAGACAAAATACATGGATGTAGCTGATCTACAAAATACAACACAAGAAAGACAAATACATGGATGTAGCGATCTACTAAATAACACACACAGAAAGTCAAAATACATGGATGTAGCCAATCTACTAAATACAACACACGGAAAGACAAAATACATGGATGTAGCCGATCTACTAAATACAACACACAGAAAGTCAAAATACATGGATGTAGCCGATCTACTAAATACAACACAAAGAAAGACAAAATACATGGATGTAGCCGATCTACTAAATACAACACACAGAAAGACAAATATTGGATGTAGCCGATTTACTAAATACAACACACAGAAAGTCAAAATACATGGATGAGCGATCTACTAAATACAACACACAGAAAGACAAAATACATGGATGTAGCCGATCTACTATACAAAACACAGAAAGTCAAAATACATAAATACAGGATGTAGCCGATCTACTAATAAAACACACAGAAAGACAAAATACATGGATGTAGCTGATCTACAAAATACAACAACACACAGAAAGACAAAATACATGGATGTAGTCGATCTACTAAATACAACACACAGAAAGACAAAATACATGGATGTAGCCGATCTACTAAATACAACACACAGAAAGACAAAATACATGGATGTAGCTGATCTACAAAATACAACACACAAAAAGACAAAATACATGGATGTAGCCGATCTACAAAATACAACACACAGAAAGACAAAATACATGGATGTAGCCAATCTACTAAATACAACACACAGAAAGTCAAAATACATGGATGTAGCCGATCTACTAAATACAACACACAGAAAGACAAAATACATGGATGTAGCTGATCTACAAAATACAACACACAGAAAGACAAAATACATGGATGTAGCCGATCTACTAAATACAACCACAGAAAGTCAAAAAGAATGTAGCCAATCTACTAAAATACAACACACGAAAGACAAAATACATGGATGTAGCCGATCTACTAAATACAACACACAGAAAGCAAATAACATGGATGTAGCGATCTAAAATACAACACAAAGAAAGACAAAATACATGGATGTAGCCGATCTACTAAATACAACACACAGAAAGACAAAATACTGATGTACGATTTACTAAATACAACACACAGAAAGTCAAAATACATGGATGTAGCCGATCTACTAAATACAACACACAGAAAGACAAAATACATGGATGTAGCCGATCTACTAAATACAACACACAGAAAGTCAAAATACATAAATACAGAGTGAGCCGATCTAATAAATACACACACAGAAAGTCAAAATACATGGAAGAGCCGATTTACTAAATACAACACACAGAAAGACAAAATACATGGATAGTACGATCTACTAAATACAACACACAGAAAGCAAAATACCATGGATGTAGCCGATTTACTAAATACAACACACAGAAAGACCAAAATAATGGAGTAGCCGATTACTAAAATACAACACACAGAAAGACAAAATATGGAGTAGCCGATCTACTAAATACAAACACCGAAAGACAAAATACAGGATGTAGCCGATCTACTAAATACAAACACACGAAGACAAAATACATGGATGTAGCCATCTACTAAATACAACACACAGAAAGACAAAATACATGGATGTAGCCGATCTACTAAATACAACACACAGAAAGTCAAAATACATGGATGTAGCCGATCTACTAAATACAACACACTTTCTGTGTGTTGTATTTAGTAGATCGGCTACATCCATGTATTTTGACTTTCTCTGTGTGTATTTAGTAAATTGGCTACATCCATGTATTTTGACTTTCTGTGTGTTGTATTTTGTAGATCGGCTACATCCATGTATTTTGTCTTTCCGTGTGTTGTATTTAGTAGATTGGCTACATCCATGTATTTTGTCTTTCCGTGTGTTGTATTTAGTATATTGGCTACATCCATGTATTTTGTCTTTCCGTGTGTTGTATTTAGTAGATTGGCTACATCCATGTATTTTGTCTTTCCGTGTTGTTGTATTTTAGTAAATCAGCTACATCCATGTATTTTGTCTTTCTGTGTGTTGTATTTAGTAGATTGGCTACATCCATATTTGTCTTTCGTGTTTGTATTGTATATTGGCTCATCCATGTATTTTGTCTTTCTGTGTGTTGTATTTAGTAGATTGGCTACATCCATGTATTTTGTCTTTCCGTGTGTTGTATTTAGTAGATCGGCTACATCCATGAATTTTGTCTTTCCGTGTGTTGTATTTAGTAGATCGGCTACATCCATGTATTTGCTTCTTTGTTTGTATTTAGTAGATCGGCTACATCCATATATTTGTCTTTCTGTGTGTTGTATTTAGTAAATCGGCTACATCCATGTATTTTGACTTTCTGTGTGTTGTATTTAGTAGATCGGCTACATCCATGTATTTTGTCTTTCTGTGTGTTGTATTTAGTAAATCGGCTTCTTCCATGTATTTTGACTTTCTGTGTGTTTTATTAGTAGATCGGCTACATCCTGTATTTATGTATTTTGACTTTCTGTGTTTTGTATAGTAGATCGGCTACATCCATGATTTTGTCTTTCTGTGTGTTGTATTTAGTAGATCGCTCATCCATGTATTTTGACTTTCTGTGTGTTGTATTTAGTAAATCGGCTACATCCAAGTATTTGTCTTTCTGTGTGTTGTATTTAGTAGATCGGCTACATCCATGTATTTTGTCTTTCTTTGTGTTGTATTTAGTAGATCGGCTACATCCATGTATTTGACTTTCTTGTGTTGTATTTGTAGATCGGCTACATCCATGTATTTTGTCTTTCCGTTGTGTTGTATTTAGTAGATTGGCTACATCCATGTATTTTGACTTTCTGTGTGTGTTATTTAGTAGATCGCTACATCCATGTATTTGTCTTTCTTGTGTTGTATTTTGTAGATCAGCTACATCCATGTATTTTGTCTTTCTGTGTGTTGTATTTAGTAGATCGGCTACATCCATGTATTTTGACTTTCTTGTGTTTGTATTTAGTAGATTGGCTACATCCATGTTTTTGTCTTTCTGTGTGTTGTATTTTGTAGATCGCTACATCCATGTATTTTGTCTTTTTGTGGTTTTGTATTTTGTAGATCAGCTACATCCATGTATTTGTCTTTCTGTGTGTTGTATTTAGTAGATCGGCTACATCCATGTATTTGTCTTTCGTGTGTTGTATTTAGTAGATGGCTACATCCTGTATTTTGACTTTCTGTGTGTTGTATTTGTAGATCGACTACATCCATGTATTTTGTCTTTCTGTGTGTTGTTGTATTTTGTAGATCAGCTACATCCATGTATTTTTCTTTCTGTGTGTTGTATTTTGTAGATCAGCTACTCCATGTATTTTGTCTTTCTGTGTGTTGTATTTAGTAGATCGGCTACTCCTGTATTTGACTTTCTGTGTGTTTATTTGTTTATATATTTTCTTTTCTTTTGTTTATATTAAACGATATAGCATCCTTTGTTATATACATATAAAAAAAATTGAGAAAATAATGTCAATTGTTAATCATTATTACGTGTCAAACGAGCAAAAAAAAAAAAAAAAAAATGCTTTTGGAACCTAGAATTCATTTACACCTCCAGGACACAGAAAGCCTGGTTCCATAGCCCCACTAACTAGTCACAAACCCCAATCGGCCATACTTCTAAAATTGCTACTAGAGAAGTTAGTAAATGGCAATATCTTTTCTTCAGACATTGTACTGAAACACGTTGCTAAAAAAGATACATTCTCTGCTTAAGGTGAGATGCAGACCCTTCTCCACTATTTACTATGATGATGAAGCTGGGTTATTTTTACTGTGGCTCCTCACAGCTACATATGTTTTTGGTATTTTTTGTGCTTGTTTATTAATCTGACTAGTGACTAACATAAACATCTTATTGGGCACAGTCTTCAAGAACAACCAAATTTCCCCTGAGGAGCATTTTGGTCTGGAAGTTACAGACAGTTAGCCCTAAGGGTCTTAATGAGAAGTTTTTTCCTGTTTTTTTTATTGTACTGTAATTCTTCTGTATTTATTTCTGTACTAATGCTGTATTTAAAACATGCTGTTAGGTTTTACATACTGTCCTTCGTTAAGAAATATTGTCTTTTACTCATTTATTACGGGATATTTGTTTTATGAGGATAGCACTATGAATGGCACTTTGAAAAACACTTATTAAGGAAACATTTTTATAGCACTATTTTCCAATATATATGTTTTAGAGAATATTTATTAGAGATTGCTACACTACAGTTGATGGTCTTAGTTTTTATTATATTTGTTGCTTTTAGGTGAAGTGGGAGAGTAAAAAAAGTTGAAAGATCTTCCCTACTACAAGCTATGAGAAAAAGCTGTAATTGGAGGGTCAGTGATGTATGGTTTATGTATTAGGGGTTGGAATCAGGAAGCTACCACTTGGGGGAGCACTTAATTGTATCAATGTCCACTAGAGGGCAGTGTATGATAAGGGTATAAAAGCATGTGTGATAATTGACTCTGTAACACTTGACAAATACTTTGTGCCGGAACATTGTGTATTTTGCTGTGTCAACAGAATAAATGGAAGTACTCCAAATTGCACTTTAAAGACTGGACAAGCCTCTTTTTTCTCATCTAAGCTCTACCATCAGAGAGAAAGTTCAAGGGATAACAAGACTTCAAAAAACTTTTCTTCTTTCATACTGAAGAACATTTACATTGGAAGAATCACAAATCATTGGGTTAATTTTTATATTTAGGGCTCCGTTACATTCAATAGCGTATTATCTTACACAAGATTTTTCTTTTTACTGTAACTTCAAAATTTACTTATTTTTGAACCTCTTAAATTCTTTTTAGACAGGAACTTCCTTGAGATTTACAATTGCCGTTTACAGCATTCAGAAAATATGAATGTAATGATGTTTACCATAATTTGTTACATTGTAACATATTACACAATATTGTCTGTGATCTGAAATCCATTTAGAGGATTTAAACACACACACAAAAAAACACAGAAATTAGTTTTTCTTATTCTTAAAGGGCATGTCCACCCTTATAAACACATTTTCCCATATAATAGAAATCTTCCCCCAGACCCACACCGCTATAAAATAGTTTAAGAAAGTGCCCAGATCTTTACTTACTTCCCTCTCTCTCTCCCGATGCCCGGCCTTCTGCTTGCAAACACTGCAAGCAGGGGGCGGGACCGGCAGCCGCGTCCGTGATTGGCTGAGAGGCAGCCAATCACGGACGCGGCTGCCAGCTTCTCAGAATGCCGGGGGAGAGAGGAAGGTAAGTAGAGTTCTGTGGACTTTCTAAAATTTTTTATTTCGGTTGGGGAAGATATACTATTATATGGGCAAGGGTTTTTTATGGTAGTGGGAGGGATCGCAAAACGGGAGGGAGAGGGAGGGGAGGAGGGGAGGGAGGGGGAGGGGAGAAGGGCTGCAGTACGCATGCCAAACTTCTCCCGGAGGCCAATAGGAGGCAGAGTCCTATATGGACTCTGCTATCCTCCTGGTGGGCATTTTTGGGACTTTGGGGGGGACTACAGGAGAATCTTATGGAGCTGGGATGTAAAATAAGGATTTTATTACACTACATGGTGGGGCCATTAGTGGGGGATTATAGTTTTGGGGGTGGACATGCCCTTTAATCCTCGAAAGAAATTTTAACAGAATTTTTTTTAGATCTTTATTCATGTAAGTCTCTCTAATACAAAAATGTTAGGTGGTTTGTTCATCAGAATGAATTCATAAGGTTTGCCTTTCCACTCCCAAACTTAAATTTAACCCACTACTAGCCCCACTGTACAGTTTAAAAAACCCTTACCTTACATTCCTGCTCCTTAGGTTCCCCTGTAGTCCATGTCCAAAATCCAGGAAACTGAAGAGTAGTGTCTGCCTTCCTGTCCAAACGTCTGCCTCCTGTCTTGCCTCCGGGAGGGATGGTGACATGCGCAGAGGAGCCCTTTCTCCCCTTCTCCAATCCCTTTCTCAAATCAATTAACCTGAATCTATATTGCAGGGCATACCCTCCCACCCCCAACCGCTATGTTAATAGTTTAAAAATAGATTCCAACTGTACTTACAGCTCCTCATTCCAGCGTCTTCTGTTGGAAACCTACGGATGTGATTGGCTGCCCACTCACTAATTACAGCTGTGCTGCCGGTCCATTCCACTGCTTTTAGTTCCGGCAGGCAGGGAAGCTGGACCAGAGCACGCTGGAACGAGGAATGTAAGTTGAGTTTGGAATCTATTTCTAACATATGGTTGGGGGTGGGAGGGTATGCCCTACAATATAGATGAAGATTTATGTGGAGGTCTTCTTAAACTCTTTCATCTGATCAGCTTTCTGAGGTGTTATCTGTAACTTGTAAGTGAATTCTTGGCTTATTATCACCATTGCTGACCCAGCTTTGTTTAACAGACTTCTGACTCGCATGCCCTGACCTCTTGCATGGATTACTGACTTCTAGACCTTTTGGTCGGTTAGCAACGTCCACCTTAGTAGGGGAGACTAAAATATCTAGGTTCTATTTACTTATTTATGGTAATAAAAAAAGATATTTTGTTGAATACATTTATCAGAAACATGGCTTTATAGTTTCCTACAAAGACATAGTAGGATTCTGTACCAAATAAACAAATGACATTTATCTTTGGAATTCAGCTCTCTGTTTTAATTAAAATGTATCCTTTACGCTTTCTGTTTGGACTGCATCCCCTGGGATGGTACCACAGTATGTAATGCTTCGTTGTTTAAGATGAATATTTTAATGTAAACCATTAAGCTTTCTATACTGTTTCATATGAAACTGACAATAAAATGATTAAGTTTGCTGCAAACTGCTTGAATAAATCATAATTTGTTTTCCTTAATACTCTACTTTGCAGGTGCGCAAAGTAATAATCAGTGGAATATGGCTCTGTTTAATAGGACTCAATATCTTGTAGTAATGAGAAATTCATCACATCCTCAAGTTACATTTAGAATTTCAAGTACTTGATCAATTCTTCTGAGCCTGAAAAGTTTTTAGCTGTGAAGGCTATATGGAAAGATGGGGTAAGAGTACATATGGCCAATAAAATCAGATTTCATTTTCTACATAAAAAACACTCTAGGACAGGTTTAAACAATTAAAATTCCTCCAGTGGCAAGTGATCTGTAGAAATTGTTTCCATATTCTCATATAACATTTAAATACTTCATGTTCTTTCATTTCAGGGAAAAATATGACTTCAAGTTATTAATATTTGTTTATTCGCTAGCATGATGCAAGGTTTAAGGTTGCTTAAGTAAGTACAAATGAAATCCAACAGACGCACACCTTCATGGTGAATTTAGTAATGTATTGTATGGGTGCCGTTTGTTCCTAGATCATTTTGTAACAAAAAACACACTTCCGTGACCAAAAGAAATTCAGTGGTAACAAAATACTTTAGTGAACAAAAACTAACATTTTGGGGACAAACTATATTTAGTCGACCAAAAGAAATTTGGTGGTAACAAAATATACAGTATTTAGTCAACAAAAAACATGTTTTGTTTAGAAAACTATATTTAGTCGGCCAAAGAATTGCGGTGGCAGCAGAACATACATTAATCAACAAAAAACAACTGTAGCACCAAAATGTATATTTTGAGGACCAAAATCTTTTTTGTGAACAAAATGTACAGTGGATCTCTGGCTTTTCCCCGGTTCACATAGTCTGGCTGTAAATAAAGCCTGTGAACAAGCTACAGCGCATTAATCCTCCCACACATCACTTTAAACTTTGCAAACAAAAAAAAGTCTCTCTTTTGTTCTGGATATACTTGCTACATAAGGGTGATGATTTAGGAGGATCCGAGTGCTGCCTTATTACGAAGCCCGATCTCCATTTGACAGGCAATAAATTGGTAAAAGCTGCTTCATTCTCCTTCCCTTAACTTATGTTTTTAACTCATTATTTGCCAAGCATTTTTAGTGAGCAAAGGTCATTGGGACTTGCTGTCTTGTTGTCTCTCTGTCACCGACACCAGTGCACAGTTCAACGGATTATTATGGACCGGACGCACTGGTACCTTACACCCTCCTTCAAGTGTAACGTAAATTCTTACCATCATTTTGTTTTTGTGGATCCATCTTTAAGCCAGCCTTGAGATTTTGTCGTCTGCCATGTTAATGTTGTCTTAAAAATATAAACAGACATATAGGTAAACGTAACCATTAACGATGCAATATTCATTAATAATGTATATGCTTGTTTTTTGTAACAAGGTTGCAGTCTCCTTGATTAGTTGCATTGTGTAAACCAAAATAATCAAATAGTTTGGCACACATAAATACTAAATATATAATACATATAAATCCTTTGTTCCTGTCTATTTCTTAGAGACAGATTAAGACATTTTAGAATTTTTGAAATTCCCCAAAAAATGAAAATTAACCCATTGCAGAAATAAATCCAAAAGTTCCAATTGAATTTAAGGGATAAATAGCAAAGTAAATTAGTTAACAATGACAAAGGAACCTGGAAAATGGTCTGGGGGAACATGATATAACAAAAACTTATTTAAACACTAACAGGGATCAATCAAAGTTCTTATCTAAAAAATGGTTCTACTTTTGCCCCAACCAATCAGATATTATTTAACATTTGAAAGCTAATCTGATTGGTTGGGCCAATATTAGAACCATTTTAACGATAAGACTTATTGAATAACCCTGTCACTTTCTTCACAATCGCATTGTTTTTCGATCTACCGTATTATATTTTCGAGGGTTACCAAATCATTTCTAGATTTGAGGTTTGCCGATATCGTGAATTCGAGGGCTACTGAAATTGACGGAAAAGTTTTGTTGAAATTTCGAAACCCTCAGATCCAATCGAGACTGGTACTATTCATCCCACACTACGTCTGTAATTTCTTAAAGGGTCCCTGACTCAGTTGCATAGTTAATAGAGGAATTTCTTCCCCTCTTCATGGACAATCCCAGTATAATCCTATAACATGGGGAGAAACTCCTTTTGCCCACTTTCTTCTCTTGAAGTTTTACAGAGTGCAGAAATCTTCACTATTTACAGTCCATTTCTCTTCTTAATTTCTTGAATTTATTTATTTTAAGAAATTTTTCTCTCTACAAATGATTTACAATCTGTTTTATGCACTGTATATAGTGTAGACCCATTTCTAATACTTACATTTAGAATGTTCATAAGGGAACATGGCCCTTGCTGGGTGACCGTATTGTCTAATCTTGTTGTACAGCATGGAGCTTCTCATTGACAGTTATGCTTTTGTAGTGTTTCTAAACACTTTTAAAAAAACATTTTACAAACGAGATGTTTTCATCTATGGTACTGTACATGACTGTTTTAAATTAATTAACATGGGATGTTCTTTGGTATTTAATTGTCTGTTCCATTGCTATTCTCGGCGTTGTCATCTTAAAGAATTCACATCAGATGAGGTACAGGTGACAACAATTAATTTTTGACAATGAGAACTGACAGGTCTAGTATTTTTTGTTTTGACATATGAAAACCCAGCCACAATATTACAGATTTTCAAAATGCGAGCCAGATTATAAAACTAAGACATAGAGTGGAGGATTGTAAAAAATCGACATCTTAAAACAAAAGATTTCATTGAATGCATTTAAAAAAGTTCGTACCTTAGATAAAGAAGTGGCATAATAACTATGGGGTGATTTGCTATATCTGTAATGTTGGGGTAACAATTTTAAATGCATTATTAGCAAAGACCCTGAGAACCTTCCAGTGAGTATGTGAAACTTGCATTTGTTCATTTGGTGGGGCTTTGCCTGGATCTGTTTGCCTCTGACCTGTGAGTCTGGTAACTGATTGTAAGTGAGAAGTAGGATGTCCTTCTCTTCTATATTGGAGTATTCTCTGGCATTAAAGTAATGGTAGTGCTGTGAGGTGACCTTTAGCTGGATGGCTGACCACGCAGAGATTTTGTGTGTAAGGTAAGACCATATGGCTTAAAGGCATGTAAGTCCCAATTTGTATCTTGAGTAGTGTTCTTATTTTTGAAAGGACAATGTCTATTCTTCTCATAAACTTGTTACCAGAGACCTTTTTATTGAGGCTCTAACAAACATAATCCTTTGTAGCAAATAACAGATGCCATCTGGCCTAAACCTTTGTACACATGCACAATGGGTACAAATTGCCATTTCTGCCAACTATAGTTGTAACTATAAGTGTATGGGCTCGGTAAGGCATCAATCATCAATGATGGAAGACCCAACAGTCGTTTTGGCTGACCAAACGCCCATACACTTACCGATAGTCACACAAATGGCTGTTCGTACGCATTGTGTGCATGGAGCGGCCCCTGCTATCACACGTGTGTACGGCCCTTAATGGGGGTTTGATCAGTGTGATCCACTCAGAGTATAAGGCTGAATATACATTTTGAGTGGTATTAACCACTGGTTTCAATTAATCAGTGTCCGATTTTTGTGAGTGCTTTAGGAACTGTGGTATCCTCCTTTATACATTTAAAGGGATGTTTTTTGATATTAAGTATTGGCAAAGTATCAGTATCATCTGAACATTGTCAGCGGATCAGTTTAACATAACAGATATTAAAGGGCATGTCCACCCTCAAAACTATAATTTAACCCACTACTGGACCCACTGTGTAGTGTAATAAAATCCTTACCTTACATCCCAGCTCCAAATAGTTCTCCTGTAATCCCCCCCTCCAGAGTCCTAATACTGGCCACCAGGAGCCTGGCAGAGTTCATAAAGTACTCTGCTCCTGTCTCTCTCTGGGAGAATTTTGCCATGCGCACTGCAGCCCTGTAAAATCCTTTTTCATATATTATAGGGCTTCCTCCCCAGCCCCAACGCATTATTATATTTCCAGAAACCCCCTGAACTTTACTTACCTTCCCTCTCTCCTCCGTTGTTCTGAACTACCGGCAGCCGCATCTGTGATTGGCTGCCCCTCAGCCAATCATAGACGTGGCTGCCGGTCCAGCCCCCTGCTTGCAGTTTCATGCAAGCAGAAAGCCGGGACATGCGTCGGAGGAAGAGGGAAGGTAAGTAAAGATCGGGGGAGTTTCTGGAATAAATAAAAATGCAGTTAGGCTGGGGAGGAAGCCCTACAAATATCAAAATGTAAAAATAGGGGTGGACATGCCCTTTAAATGTAGTAGTTTGGCTGAACATGGCCCCTGTAGTGCACTTTGAATGTTGCACGTAGGTAACAATTGCATTTTGTTTTGGGAATTCCAAGCACAATTTGGGATCTTATGCTCAATCATTTATTTAAGGGCATGTCCACCCTTTGTTTAATTACTAAATAGATTTTGAGTATAATTATTATCCCCATTCTAGCGAGTAAGCTGGCCCCTCCCTTCATGCAGTCAATCAAGGCCGTGACAACTGACATCACATCCAATGATTGACTGTTGTTTTCCCTGCTGCCTCCTCTGCACATGCTTAAGCTTATAAAGGAAGAAATGTATAATTAAGTATCTAGTTACAAATTCTTGTAATAAACTGTAAAAATAGCAATTAAAGTTGCAGGCAGATAACTGACAATTCACTAGTTTTTTTTCTTTTGAGGGTGAACTTCCCTTTAACAGAGACGGCCTTTAACATTGTCACAATAACCAGTACCCACTACATAACGAAAAGGAAGCTGCTAAATATAAGCCAGATATATATTTATATATAAAACAGATCATGATTGTAGTTTCTTGAAAGCTTTGACTTATCACTAAGCTTTTTACGGCTCCCTTGCTATATCCTTTTAATGACCACAGATGGATTTATTTGCTAATTAAATACTAGCAAAGGATTTTTTTTTCATGCATACATCGTAATACGCTTTGGATCTTGTGTAACAAACTGATGTGTGCAAGATAAAACATTAACAGTACAGTAGCTACTGACATTTTAAAGAAAGTAAAAAATATACAATACTAACTTTTTTAAACAAACAAAAGGTAACATTGTAGTGAAATGCTAATTAATGACACATTTAAAATGTTGCCAGAGGCAGAGGGCCTTGGGGGGAAAAGGGTCAGCACACACAAACTCATTAAATTTAGGCACCCAGCAGCATTTTTTAGGTTAAAAATATTGCATGTGTGTATCTTCAATACACAGGGAATCACCTGGACTTAATTTATTATTACATTTTCATTCTCCTTTAAGTAGCATAAACAACAAATTTAAATATTACTAGAGGTTTGAGTTTTGGAACTGATAAACAGGACAGACTGCATAAATACATAGAGATGATGGCTTCTCTTTTACGTCTCAGCGCATTAATAAATACAGTAAGCACAAACTGGTTCAGAAGGCTTTTGGAAAGGCATGGAATTAATTATTCTTACGCATGCTGCAGGACAGAAAATCAACTTAATGGAATTCAGATACAGATGGTGATGTATTCTACCTGGAGCACATTCTTGGTGTCATAATGTGAAAGGGAGAAAAATAAATATAATTTTGCATAGAAAAACATATGTAAAAAAAATGTGTTTAAGGACAGAATCTCCATGTATAAAGTTGAATTAAAGCTATGTATCCAAAAGGCCATTCATATAAAGAAACCTCTGTGACCAACAAGGGACATATTTTCTCCAGTGACCCATTGTGAAATGATACTTTCCCAACCTTATGTTTAAAGGGGAATCATTATCTACAAATATTTTAGGATTCATGGATCTGAAAATGTAACTTTCTTGCTTCCAATGCAAATCTTGAGTGACATCATCACATGTTCTCCACTATCAGAATTATAATCAGTATGCAACACCAACTGCTGCTGGATACAGAAGTCCTGATTGATTGGTGGCACCAGCACCTTCTCCACATAAAAGAAGTCCTGCTTGATTAATCCATTTACCACCTAATGAGCCTAACACTGATTGTGTCCATTGCTATCAATCAGAAAAAATGACAAAAGCAAGGACATCAACATTGTAACCACCATGTCTTCTAATAAGCTGCACTCAGAAAAGTGATACATGGCTTGTTATAAATGGTTAGACAGACTTTTATTGTACTCTAACTTGTGGAACATTTGCTTCTTTTTTATGTTACAGGAAGTCCATTAAAAGAACTTGACCCCTTTGTTTCTCTAAATACTATTCAGTCTCCAATAGCCAATTAATTCTTAGAAGGCCTTATCCTCTTGTATTAAACTTACCTTGGCCCCAATCTGGCGGATTCCATGGTCATCCATCCTTCAGAGGCAGATCTATGTAAAATCAGCCAAAGCCAATGGGCATGTATCTGTTCTTCTCTTCCTGAATCTTTTCTCTGATCGTGGTAGAGGTGACTTTTCACTCTTATATAACTCTTTACTCTCTGTAATCTGAAACCAATCAATCATAATCTGAAACAACATTTTTGAAATTGTGGCAAATCTTTTGGATGTTTGGAACGACCTACCAGCAAGGTTCCTTAAGAAATTTAATGGAACAGAATCTCAAATCTGTTCAAGACAGGGTGTTAACTGCAGGGGCTCAACCCCCCGAGATTGGAGGCTGGGACCCTAACCGACCACCCCTCCCCTCCCTTGACTGAGGTACAGCTGATCGCATATATGAAGGCCGGGCCTGAACTTCCGGAGGTTGTGGTGGTTCCTCTTTTTGTCTGCCACCCCTCCCACCCCCAGTGGTTTGGGGCAAGTAGTTACACCACTGGTTCAAGTGCGATTATACTAGTAAACCGCTTTTAAAAAGAAATAAGATAAAAAATAAAAATACCTACTGAATTAATTTATAATCTGGGATATATTTAGTACTCCCACATCCTTTCCTTTTCTGAGAGCCATCGATCATCTGTAGAATTCATTCCATGCACTTCTGGTTCTGTATCCTTTGGTCTTCTTACTCTTGTTTCCCTTTTGCCCATTTGTGTTTGTAAACATATACTGTCATCAAAGGGTCATCTGGAAGCCCTCAAATCAAAAGTGCAGAAGCTCAACTTTAACAGCCTCGTTGCATGTCACTTAGACAATAATAGGATGTGGAGAACGTTCTCCTATTTTCCAAACAATATGAGTTATCCTTTTATACAAAATGCATTTTTCTACTATGATAGTCCTTTAATTTCAGAAAGCCTGTTTATAAAAGCATCACATTCTAAAACGTTGACAAGGATCCCAGGATTTTAGGATCCCAGAAGGATGGGACTTTTTATTTATGTGTGCTTTCTAGGAAATGCCTTGATTTATAAAACACAGTTCTATATATTATCTTTGATTTTTTTTCTCTCTTTATCTCATGGTTTCATTAGCTCAATGTTAAAAGTCTCGGTTTCATTTTTTTGTAGTTTTTTTCTTATCTCTGCCTTTCCTTAATACTTTAAACTACAGTAAATTCATTACAGTGAACACGTGCCGGTGTCTTGCCTTGGAAAATCAATTGACTGGTCTTCAGGCTTAAAAATCTGTATGAGCCATCTCTTGCTGTCATAAATCAACAGCAGATGGTTGTCTTTGATTAGTGGGCCGTGGGTACACTTGGCTGTAGCAACAATAAGTAAATGTCTAGAAGCAAACAGGAAAAGTTATGCCTGAAAGGACACACAAGTGCAGAAATTCATTTTTATTTTCCACCTGAATTTCTTGATGGTATTTGGCCTGAGGCCATAACCTAAAGGGGACCCTTTGTAATAATACATCAAGAGACAATATTATTTATTTTATTGTTGTTCTTGTTATATTGCTTTTAAATGTGTCTATGTTTCTTTAGGAGGTAACATACAGACATAGTAAGGTTGTAGTGTAGAGCGGAGATCCTGAGACATCCTTTATTTTGGAGCTAATTAAAAAATCATAGTGGAAATTAAAAAAATTGAGATTGTGAAGTCGAAAAACGTGGTTGAAAAGTTAAAAAAAAACAAATTCCGCTTCAATTGGGTCTGAATCGAATTTCAGATTTTAGCAATTTCAGTAAGTCCCGCAGAACCGCTAATGGAACCAGTGACATTTGACTTTCTTTAAATCTAGAAGCATATCCAACCCTCTCTGACTATCCAGAATCTGCATATATAAAAATCAATAAAAACACACACAAACTCCACTGGTGCTCTTGTACATGTTGTGTAACCACTGTTATTGCATCGCTTTAATTGAATGTGAATGACAAAATACATGGATGTAGCCAATCTACTAAATACAACACACAGAAACCCAACTTGTAACAATTTTTTTGGTTAATAAAGTAAAGTAAAACTGCTACAATAGTACAAAAATGTGGTTAATCAGGACTGAAATGTGGGGTTCATATTAAACAAATTATGTTCCCGTATTTCCTTAAAGGGTATCTCCACTGAAAAAGTAAGGTTTTGCCATTTAGTTTTATTGAAGAACGAGAGGTAAAGGAGCTGTGTCTTACCTCCTATTCTTCAATAAAATGATCAGGAGCCAGGAGAGAAGGTAAGGTACTTACCCAATCGCTCACTCCTCCACCGCGTAGTCTGACAGCTCCCAACGACTTTGTCTTCTGTGTGCATGCAGAGAGTCCGTCGGCACCTATCAGACAATGTGGCAGAGGAGCGAGTTAAAAAAACACCCATTTCAAAATGCCCACAATTTTGGGCTATAATGGACAGTTGAGCTGGTCCTACACCGACTGATATTTGATGAAGTTGAGGTATGACTCAATGGAAAAGTCGATTTAAAGAAATATCAACATCCTGCAGTTCTATCGGCCTAGACCTCTCATTTGCAATCACAATATCAATAATAAAATCAATTATAAAATTGTCCTAGTCAGTTGGTGGGAACGTCATGGGATAAATCACCTGCATTAGTGGAATTAAATTTGTTTAGGAGGGTAGGATATCTATAACACCTTTGCCTTAAATCAAAATGAGTTTTCCATACCAGGCTTATTTAATGAGGTGCAAAATTTTGCCATACTCTTAATCTTCAGTAACTAATCAGCTGTTGCCTTTAAATGGTCTACTACAGTTATAAAATGTCACATAACATTTGATTTGTTTCTGCAGATTAAGAACACAGGCATAAAGTTGCAGCTCTTATTGAGTAAACCCATTTATGTCAAGCCCCCCCCCCCCATACATGGGGTCAAAATTTTGTGCAATTCGAAAGATTGACAGGTCAAGGTGGGAAACTACGAGCGGTTCTTACAATCTTTGCAGGAAATCTGATCGGAAGAACATCTGCCCGTGTATGACTAGCTTTACTTTACGCATTTGTCTAACAGATAAATGCCAATTAGATTTGCCAAAAGTTGTTCCAATATTACTTTCTCTTTTCTGTTAATTGGCTGCTAAAACCCGACATATATCCATAGCTTGATTAGCTTTCATCTAGGGCTCTGATTTGTAAAAATTCTGAAAATAATTCTTTATTGGGAATATTAAATTCCCTAGATAGCTCTTGAAACATTTTTATATTTGTATTATTTAAGAGCTGTTTTACTTGATTTAGGACTGCAGATGCCCAGTTATGTAAATTCAAATCTGAAATAACTTATTCAAGCACTCAAGTAGGTAGCTCACCCATAATTTACAGAAACAATTGTAACCTGGTCTTTCTCCGTAGCTTTAAGGCAACATCAATTATGGGAAATGGATAAAATATCTAGGTGGATTGTTAATGGACAATTATTCTTACTTCCCCCACTCCCCTCCTCACCTTTAAAAGTACTCATTATAAACAACTATGTCCTCACCCCTGGGTTTACTGGAAATTAACTGTTATTCATACCTTAACCTAACCTCTCTGGTCCAGTGCATTTCCACCTTCTTCATTAGTCCTTGATATAGACAATGAGAAGAGGTGCTTCTTGTTGAGTGTGTAAACCAGTAGGTCTTGTTGCTACAGACTGAGAGAATCTGACCGGGAGGGAAAGTTATGGTATGTATAAAATTTGACCCAGACTTAACCCAGGGGTAAGGACATAGTGCTTTAGATCCTCACTCTGAGTACTTATAATAGGAGGGGATGGGGTTGGATATAGTTGCCCTTTAAGCAAAAAGGCTTCCTCTTTAATGGCTGCCAAATAGGACTTGCCAGCAAGATCATGTTCCAGATACACCCATGATTTCCCACATTGTTCCTTCTATGAATGTATTACCACATGCTGGTAATAGTAAATATGCCCCCAGCAACCCTCCTGCTTCGTTAAATTGATACAGCACTGAGAATCTGGGCCCTTTATCATTTCAAATAAACCTATTGATAATTTTTTAAAAATTTGTCAAAAAAGAGAAAAGGGAATAGATTGGGGTAAAACCAGTATTATAACAGAAATCATACCCAGTAACTACAGATGAGTGCAGTTAAGCACAAAGTTGTGTTGCAGCAAAACAGCTGGTTTCACCTGCTAATTGCTAGCGAAATGCGTTTATAAACATTGTATGGCTCCCATGGACAGTACTACAAAAAACTTTTTAAAAAAAGGTAACAAGTAGCAATCAGTATTAGCTTAAATGCTTGAGTACTGTACTTAAGAGACTCTGGGGCATATTTGGAAAGGGTCGCTATTGGTAATGTTACTAACAGTATTTTTTCATGGTGAACTTGGTGTTGCTTTTCAACCTTTTTTGACCCTGATTTAGGTTTACTACCGGTCATTAGTCGACCCTGGTTTCGATTTGGAACTGCTGTTTATGGAAACCTGCAGATTCAACAGATTTTCCAATATTTTTGAAACTCTGAATAAAAAAACCCCCCAAAAAATCTAAAACTAGGGAACATCATTCGAAACTCAAAAAATCTAAAATTTCTAACGGAAAATCAAAAACGTCTATCAAGAAATCCAAAATGCGATCGAAAATCAGAAAAATCACGATTTATTTTTATTTATAAAACATTTATTAATCCATAATATAATTCACCATGTTTGACCTGCTAAAAAATAATATTCAATAGGAGGGTCAATTTCTTTTTAAGTCCTTTCAATAGACAATTCTACATTTTTATACTCTTCTAACCAGGATTTTATTCTCATAGATTCGGGTTTAATATTTTCCAATAAAGCAAAGTGCAAAGGCTATTGAGTTCAGTCATATGCAGGAGTTCAGTGAGATAAACTCACACACAGGAAATCATATCAATGGACTAAGACTAAGTTTCATTTCCTATTATATGTATTTCAAATAAAATGAATTCAATAAAACCATCGTTATTTCTGTTTGTTATCAGGTCTAGTTTGTTAAGATAAATCTACTTTTCATTATATACAGTATGTACCAGAATTATCTGGTGTTGAGAAAGACATGAATCATTTTTGTATCTGTAGGTGTCAAACTTTATAATAAAGAGAGTCAAAGCAAAACCTCATCTTATTATGACTTACACGCCATTCTATAGGAAAGTGTAACATGGTATGAGAATGCCATTGAAATGTTGAAAATTCAATTAGGTGTTGAAAAATTAGGTCGAAATGTTAAAAATTGGTGCAGAATTTCAAAATTCATCATGGAATGCCAAAAATAGGAATATTCCGCTTCTATTGGGTAGAGATGATCATAACTGGCAAGTTTTGCTCCTATAGTGGTTCTGAAAATCTGATTGAATTGTAATTTTTTTAAATTAGGCTCCAGTTGTACACAGTAGTTGGACTATAGGACCATGTGGCCTTTAGTTTATTTTTAAAGGGCAATAAATCTTAGATCGCCAGCAATCTTACACTGAGATTCTGATCACCAGTCTGGTCTAACTCCGCCCCCACTAACTCCGAGTCAGGAGCCTGGCTAATATTACCGTGCTCTTTGTGCAAAGTATCTTCTGCCTAGAGATGAACAAAACTGCAGTTTCATTCTGATAGTGGTTCCTGCAGAATTGATTGAAGTTCCAAAAATCCGATTGAATCAAATTTTTTGCATTTTTTTCAATAGCATTTTTGATTTTTGAATGGTATTTTTGAGTTTTCGATTCTTCAATTTTCGATTTTTCAATAAAAAGACAGATTGGTCACGCACCAGAAACAAGCAGAGTATATAGCAAACCAGACCAGCGATCAGGAACTTTATCATTACATTACAGGTGACGGTGGGTCGGAATGGTATAGTTACCCTTTAAAGTAAGGGGCAGTGAGGCACACTCACATTTAAATGGTAACTGTGGTCCAAAAATGACTTTAGGTAAATTGACAGGAATTGCTTTCCTGAGTATTTTTGCAATTTACTTTCATTATTTATTTTACATAGTTTTAAAGATATTTATATTTGTATGTGTGATATGGTAGCAGCATCACCAGGTCCCCTGTACTTCCTGCACTGAAACCATGTGACAGTCCCTCTTTTCTGTGTCTCCTCTACCTTGTGGGCCTCCATGGCTCCTCCCCTTGCAGTCCCTTCAAAACACCCTATGGCCACTCCCACTCATCCTTCAGCCACTGTAACTCAATCTCTTCCTGATTTCTTATGCTTTTTCCTGCACTGATCATGTGTCAAACGCAGATTAGAAGGAGGAAGTAGTGTTGTCACTGCAGATTCAGAACCTCCCACACCCTAACTTTCTGATCAGTGATTTCTTTATATCTTGGGGTGTGCAGCACGTAGAGAGGTGGTTGATGGCTCATTTTAAAGGTAGGAACCTGGCCTTTCATTTAAAATCAACCTGTTGGAGACCACAGTTTCCTTTAAGTGCTTTTATTGTGAAATTCTGTGAGCATGACATTTTGGGGTTACCCCCTTCCTCAGGCGAACACTCAAACCTATAAGTGTGCTTCCCCCCGCTACTTACCTTGAAATATCCAAAACACTGTTCTGTGGTTAACAGTCTGGGGAAACAGCACAACATCAGTTACCAATATAAGAGTGGGAAGGAGAAATCAAACAACAATAGTATAGTTACCCTTTAAGTACAATATGTTACGCAGTGTATGAGTTGTAAAATATCCTAGGAATAATATCATAATGTAGATTTAGCAAAACATTTTGAAGTGTTTATCAAGTCTTGTGTTTATCTAGGACTATAATGACTGTTTATCATTTTTAAACCCATTATATTGTAATTGAACAAAGCCCTACACAAGCTGTGATTTCCATTTAGCCACAGAGGAATTTCATTTATTTGGTAAGACGTCCCCATTTTACAGTATTCTCTTACATGAATAGGAAATGGTGAAATAGACTGAACGGTTCTTATTTCCCCTGAGTTTTAATGGATTTACTGTCAGGACATTCTCTCAGAGGAAATCTATAATTAGAAGGAGTCGACTATTCAAATTTAGAGGGGAACTAAAATAACATTTGAAAGGGATATTGTTCAGCCACACAAAGATTTCTCCACTTTCCTTAATGACTAGGTGGCTGTATTGCCCACATGTGCGGAAAATCATTGCCCTTTAGGACCCTGTCCATTTGTCTCCAGGCTACAGGACTCTGGTCTGATTTTCTTTGAACATTGATTGGTCTAAAAATACATCAGTTCATGTTTATTAGGTTAGTAGCTGTGTACATGGCATTGAGCACCCACACAAACCTTAACATCAGCTGATTTCCCCCCTTTAACATCCTCCAATCATAAACAGGTACATATCTGAAGTCAACCAATCACAATTGTCACTCTGACAGGAGCATTTTGACTTCAGCTAAAACTGAGCATTGCTTGGAAATCATTTGCTTTTTTAAAAATGTGTGGGTTGATAGCAATTTACACGATGGTATGCATTTCCTATATTTTGTCTTTTATGGTTTGAAGAATGTGCAGCAATACCTATGTACAATGTGGAATACAATGGGTTTTTATACCTGCATAGAAAAAATGTATAATCTACTTTATAAACAAAATTGAGGATTCTGGGAAACTAAAAAGCATCACCCTTAAAGGAGAACTAAACTCACATTTTCTGAATCCTACTGTTAAAGCTTTTCTCCCTAGAACACCTATACATTGTAAGATTCTTCTCTAGTAAGTTGCATTTAGTACATGTAAGTAATAGATTCTGTAACTAAGAAGGATTCCATGTTATTGTCAGTACAACCTACAGCCCATGTAATCCTCAAAGAGCCCTAAGTGTTTTCCATATAGATGTCTTTACACCAATATGGATGTTCCTGGTGAGACTAAAAAAGCTGCTTGTTACCCTGCAATTTATTTACCAGTCAGTGTGAATTATATACAGCCTTCCTGGGGCAACATAAAATAGTCAGCGGATTTTATTTTTATTATCATTCTGTTCCTAGCAAAATATACATTTTCTAAATGTGCCCTTGTTATTTGTATCTGCAGTTGTGGCTCAATTGGTAATGCACATGTTTTATAAACAAAAGGTCACAGGTTCAAATCTTACTTTTTGGGGGTTTCCATTATTTTTCTAGAAAAGGATAAAGTTACATACACATATACTAGTCTCTTGTATAGTATCTCTGATTGGGATAAGGGTAAAGTTTTGCTTTTAACAAGACAGAGTACATGAGGTTGCAGACTCATTCCCCAGACTTACTTTTATTTTTTACTGAAATGTTAATATTCTGTTTCTTACATTCATGGTAAATTGCAAAGATTACTTTTCTTTTTTGTATGAAAAGCAAAGGATTATATTATTGTTATGACAGAAGCATTGAGTGTGTGTTGAAAAAAAAATACTGAAATCCCTGTTCTTTGTCATGTTCTTTTTGGCTATCAGCTTCTATTAAGCAAGGCTGCAACTTCCTTGTTTTGATCTGTTGAGCACTATAGAGTATGTGAAGAGTACTATGTACAGTTAGCTGGGTTTAACCAGCTAAAGTGCATTATGGGAGCTAACCCCTAGTACCCATGAGTTAATTTCAGAAATCACCCAGCAACCACAGCAAGGGGAGGGGACACAGCTTGTTTTATCTTTGTGAATGTACTCTGTCTAAAATGTTTTTAGGACAAAACTTTAAATGCAGAGCAATGGATCGGGAGGAAGGGAGGGAGGTGGGAAATTCACAAACGTATGACAGTATCTCTTCACTTTCCTAGACTTTAGACAAGCACTTTAGACAACCATTTAGATCAGAGATGTAAGGTAAGGATTTATTAACACTACACAGTGAGGCCAACATGGGGTTAAATTTTAGTATTGAGGGTGGACATGATCTTTTAAGAGCTATGCCTTACCTCCCGTTCTTTAATCAATAATTCAGGAGCCAAGCGCCATTGTCCATTGGGACAATGTTTCCTGGAGACTTTAGATCTCCCTTAAGTAAAGGGATTTCTCATTCTTACACACTTGTCCATATAACAGGCTCTCTCTCTTCCCCCTCAGCACTTAGGCTTTTTAAAATGACGGAAGAGGCCATCCAGTGCTTTATATTAAAGGCAAAGGACCTCCCATAAAAGGGGCGTGTTGGGGGTGCAATTTTGCTAATCGTAATTGAAGTAAAAGAAATTAAAAAGGTTAGAAGTTAGGACCTTCCTGAGTGGGGTTACCTTGACGTGGTTGGAAGGCTTTTCATTCATGTGATCACAGTAATGTATACTAAAACCCCTTTGTTTATAAAGTATGCCAGTGTGCAGATAATATGATATTGTATGGGGCCCAGGAGTGTGCATTGATTATCTTTTCTATGTTTATATATATATATATATATTATAATTTTACGATTGTGGTCATACAATTACAATCGCAATCGTAATTGCACACTGGCTTCTACCGCATGGTATTGTACGGCCGATTGATTGTAAATTCATGGTAAGTGAATATGGCCCATAGAATATTTCAGTTCATTTACATTTACGTGTTAATGATACTTTAAGACATAGAGGCTTATTTAAAGGGCATGTCCAACCCCACCCCACAATTTTAATTTCAGCCCCCTCCAGACATAGATCATGCTATACTTTAGTCTATACTTACAGACCCCAATCCCTCATCTGCCAGTGGATGCCTCCTCCGATGCGGTAATGAGTTAAACTCATGTTACACAGCAGCAGAGGAGAATGCTACACTGGGAAACAAAGTCAGTGATTAGATGTGACGAAAGCATCATGGCCAACATGGACTTCACAGGAGAATGCAGAGCCGTGGTGAGTGTTCGGGGGGTGTAAATAGAAGATAGATAAAGTTTTTATTAATTTTTTTCGGGGGGGGGGCTAAACTTTTTCTTAAAGTTACAGGTTTGGGGGGGAAATGCCCTTTAATTAAAGGTTTGCCTGTGCTATTGATTTACAGCAACCAATCAGATGTTTTCTAAATGCAGTAGAACATATCATCTGATTGATTACTGCAAATTTACAGCACATTTTTGCACCTCTTATTAAATAAACCCCATTAAGTCTTATACTTAAGAAACAATTATTTAAATTAGGGCTGACTACTTAATACTTTCCACATCTCACTGAGTAATAAAATAACACTGGCTTCCAAACAAATAACTATTTACCATCCAGACAGACACTGTAGAATATTGTTTCCTAAAACCGTCTAGTAAATGAAGGGATCTGGTGTTAATCATCGGTGCCTGATAGAACGAAGTAGCTTTGCTTATGAATTTTGGGAAATAAAATGTGAGGAATGCAAACATTTGTAGGCTATTAGTTAGAGTGACTTATTATGGGCTTATTATGTAAATTTTATGTGCACAGTTTCTATATTCTGGTAAACAATATAGATTGCATCCTTCATTCAAACCATGTGCCTGAAGATTCCGTGACTCTAATTAGAAAGAAATATGTCCTGGTTTCAGGTTTTGCACATGCAAAAAATAAATTAATAAAATATCCTACTGAATTGAACATGATAACGGCAGAAATAAACATTGGTTTATACTTAATACTTGTTTGGATTTCATATTTAGCATTTATTTAATATAATAATCCTCGGGCATTGTAAAAAGTCAATCAGCAGTTGGAATGTTGGTTGTTACAAAAAAAACAAATAGAGGGGCTGTGGCAAAGGGTTGCTATGCATTTGCTGCAACCAATCGCATATTAGCTTTTTACTGGGTTACTGGAGTTAGAGAACATCTGATTGGTTAGTGCTGCTGCCAAAGTAAATATATTAGAGGTGTCCAACCTCTGACTGGCCCTTACAGATGTTTTCAAATGACAACTCCCAGCATTCCCTGGTTACGCTCTGTAAGAAGGGGGCAAATGTGGCACCTGATGTGAAGTTGTTGGACTCCTGAATTGACCTTACCTTATAGTGTCAGCAAGACCAATCTATTATTCGTTCTGCAAAGTCACATTGGACAGAGCAACATTGGAAATAATTATCCTGTTACACCGTAGCCGGTATTTTAGCACGTGGTTATAAAGATACAAACAGATCGCACATCATGGACAATGATCTATGGCCGCTCCCCGAGCTCTCTCCTCTGCGCATGTAAGAGCATGTAAAAGAGGAGGTGCCAACTAAAGCAAGCAACGATCAGGATGAATATTAGAGTGCAGGAACATTGCAGCTCAGTATAGCTGACTAGGGGTTTAGGGGGCCCTGCAGCTAAAGGTTGGGGGTTCGAAACATGTCATGCTGAGGTCTGGAATAAAGCTTATTAGTGAGGCAGTTGCCCTGGCTCACTGGTGATGTCTGTATTTTTATATTGAAATGATAAAATAACTATAGTTCTCCTTTAACCAACATTTACACCATTAAACTAAAGCTAGATGCACACATGGTGGCAACAGGCAAATCCTGTCAGATCTGATGGGACTTGGATTATCATCTATCTGTGTACCAAAAAAATGTCCATTCCGCAGTTCATGGTATCGGTCAGCCAATCAGTTTTTGGTCAGTATAGGGAGCCAAAATTGGCTACTGCTTTGCAAGGCCACCTAATAAATTGAATAATATTATTGCAACTTATATTATTAAACTGATTATAATTCAAAAAGTCTGGTTAGCGACCCAAGTGAAATGTTTGTCCAGTCGTTTCTCAGCACCAACATCATTCAGCAGGACACAGAGAATAAAACACGAGTACTCCAGCGAGATTCAAGTTCTTATGGGTAAAAAATAATTTTGCCCCAACCAATCAGATGTTAGCTTTTTATTTGTTTAATAAGATCTGATTGTTTGGGGCCAAATTAGCACCATTTTTAAAGATAAGGGGCCTCATTTACCCAGAGCTGCAAATTGCTCCGGGCAAATATGGCTTCCCGTATTTAATACTGGATTTGCACCTGGTGGTAAATCCTAAAACGGATTTTACTCCAGCGCCACTGGAGTTAAAAGTGGTGCAAATCCTTTATTAAATACATTGCACCGGTTGCACAGGTGTCTTTTGTGAAACTGGTGCAGCCAGTGCAATTATGGAGTTAAACTTGCGCTAACCTATTCAATATTGGTTAGCACAAGTTTAATCCCTATTCAATATAGGTTAGCACGAGTTTAACCCCTATTCAATATAGGTTAGCACAAGTTTAACCCCTATTCAATATAGGTTAGCACGAGTTTAACCCCTATTCAATATAGGTTAGCACGAGTTTAACCCTATTCAATATAGGTTAGCACGAGTTTAACCCCCTATTCATATAGGTTAGCACGAGTTTAACCCCTATTCATATAGGTTAGCAACGAGTTTAACCCCTATTCAATATAGGTTAGCACGAGTTTAACCCCTATTCAATATAGGTTAGCACAAGTTTAACCCCTATTCAATATAGGTTAGCACGAGTTTAACCCCTATTCAATATAGGTTAGCACAAGTTTAACCCCTATTCAATATAGGTTAGCACGAGTTTAACCCTGTTCATATAGGTTAGCACAAGTTTAACCCCTATTCAATATAGGTAGCAAGTATTAACCCCTATTCATATAGGTAGCACGAGTTTAACCCCTATTCAGTATAGGTTAGCACGCGTTTAACCCCTATTCATATGGTTGCACAGTTACCTATTCAATATAGGTTAGCACAAGTTAACCCCTATCAATATAGGTTAGCACGAGTTTAACCGCTATCAATATAGGTTAGCACAAGTTAACCCCTATTCAATATAGGTTAGCACAAGTTTAACCACTATTCAATATAGGTTAGCACGAGTTTAACCCCTATTAAATATAGGTTAGCACGAGTTTAACCCCTATTCAGTATAGGTTAGCACGAGTTTAACCCCTATTCAGTATAGGTTAGCACGAGTTTAACCCCTATTCAATATTAGTTAGCACAAGTTAACCCCTATTCAATATAGGTTAGCACGAGTTTAACCCCTATTCAAAAGGGTAGCACGAGTTTAACCCCTATCAATAGGTTAGCACGAGTTAACCCCTATTCATATTGGTTAGCACTAGTTTAACCCCTATTCAATATAGGTTAGCACGAGTTTAACCCCTATTCAATATAGGTTAGCACGAGTTTAACCCCTATTCAATATAGGTTAGCACGAGTTTAACCCCTATTCAATATAGGTTAGCACGAGTTTAACCCCTATTCAATATAGGTTAGCACGAGTTTAACCCCTATTCATATAGGGTAGCACGAGTTTAACCCCAATTCAAATAGGTTAGCACGAGTTTAACCCCTATTCAATATAGGTTAGCACAAGTTTAACCCCTATTCAATATAGGTTAGCACGAGTTTAACCCCTATTCAATATAGGTTAGCACAAGTTTAACCCCTATTCAATATAGGTTAGCACGAGTTTAACCCCTGTTCAATATAGGTTAGCACAAGTTTAACCCCATAAATATAGGTTAGCACAAGTTTAAACCCTATTCAAATAGGTTAGCACGAGTTAACCCATTCAGTATAGGTTAGCATGAGTTTAACCCCTATTCAATATAGGTTAGCACAGTTTAACCCCTATTCAATATAGGTTAGCACAAGTTTAAACCCTATTCAATATAGGTTAGCACAGTTAACCCCTATTCAATATAGGTTAGCACAAGTTAACCCCTATTCAATATAGGTTAGACACAAGTTTAACCATATTCAATATGGTTAGCACGAGTTTAACCCATTCCAATAGGTTAGCACGAGTTTAACCCTATTCAGTATAGGTTAGCACGAGTTAACCCCTATCAGTATAGGTTAGCACGTTTAACCCCTATTCAATATTAGTTGCACAAGTTTAACCCCTATTCAATATAGGTTAGCACGAGTTTAACCCCTATTCAATAAGGTTAGCACGAGTTTAACCCTATTCAATAAAGGTTACACGAGTTTAACCCCTATTCAATATTGGTTAGCACTAGTTTAACCCCTATCCATATAGGTTAGCACGAGTAACCCCTATCAATATAGGTTAGCACGAGTTTAACCCTATTCAATATAGGTTAGCACGAGTTTAACCCCTATTCAATATTGGTTAGCACGAGTTTAACCCCTATTCAATATTGGTTAGCACGAGTTTAACCCCTATTCAATATAGGTTAGCACGAGTTTAACCCCTATTCAATATTGGTTAGCATGAGTTTAACCCCTATTCAATATAGGTTAGCACGAGTTTAACCCTATTCAATATAGGTTAGCACAAGTTAACCCCTATTCAATATTGGTTAGCACGAGTTTAACCCTATTCAATATAGGTTAGCACGAGTTTAACCCCTATTCAATATTGGTTAGCACGAGTTTAACCCTATTCAATATGGTTAGCACAAGTTTAACCCCTATTCAATATAGGTTAGCACGAGTTTAACCCCTATTCAATATAGGTTAGCACAAGTTTAACCCCTATTCAATATTGGTTAGCACGAGTTTAACCCCTATTCAATATAGGTTAGCACAAGTTTAACCCCTATTTCAATATAGGTTAGCACGATTAACCCTATCAATATAGGTTAGCACAAGTTTAACCCTATTCAATATAGGTTAGCACGAGTTTAACCCCTATTCAATATAGGTTAGCACAAGTTTAACCCCTTTCAATATGGTTAGCACGAGTTTAACCCCATTCAATATAGGTTAGCACAGTTTAACCCCTATTCAATATAGGTTAGCACGAGTTTAACCCTATTCATATGGTTAGCACGAGTTAACCCCTATTCAATATGGTTAGCACGAGTTTAACCCCTATTCAATATAGGTTAGCACGAGTTTAACCCCTATTTCATAGGTTAGCACAAGTTTAACCCCTATTCAATATAGGTTAGCACGAGTTTAACCCCTATTCAATATTGGTAGCACGAGTTTAACCCTATTCAATAGGTTAGCACGACTTTAACCCCTATTCAATATTGGTTAGCACGAGTTTAACCCCTATTCAATATTGGTTAGCACGAGTTTAACCCCTATCAATATGGTTAGCACGAGTTTAACCCCTATTCAATATAGGTTAGCACGAGTTAACCCCTATTAATATGGTTAGCACGAGTTTAATCCCTATTCAATATAGGTTAGCACGAGTTTAACCCCTATTCCATATTGGTTAGCACGAGTTTAACCCCTATAATATTGGTTAGCACGAGTTTAACCCCTATTCAATATTGGTTAGCACGAGTTTAACCCCTATTCAATATTGGTTAGCACAGTTTAAACCCTATTCAATATTGGTTAGCACGAGTTTAAACCCCTATTCAATATAGGTTACCACGAGTTTAACCCCTATTCAATATAGGTTAGCACAAGTTTAACCCCTATTCAATATAGGTTAGCACGAGTTTAATCCCTATTCAATAAGGTTAGCACAAGTTTAACCCCTATTCAGTATAGGTTGCACGAGTTTAACCTATTCAATATTAGGTAGCACAAGTTTAACCCCTATTCAATATAGGTTAGCACAAGTTTAACCCCTATTCAATATGGTTAGCACGAGTTTAACCCCTATTCAATATTGGTTAGCACGAGTTTAACCCCTATTCAATATTGGTTAGCACGAGTTTAACCCCTATTCAATATAGGTTAGCACGAGTTACCCCTATTCAATATAGGTTAGCACGAGTTTAACCCCTATTCAATATAGGTTACCACGAGTTTAACCCCATCAATAGGTTAGCAGAGTTAACCCCATTCATATAGGTTAGCACGAGTTTAACCCCTATTCAATATAGGTTAGCACGAGTTTAACCCCTATTCAATATTGGTTAGCACGAGTTTAACCCCATTAATATTGGTTAGCACGAGTTTAACCCCTATTTAATATAGGTTAGACGAGTTTAACCCCTATTCAATATTGGTTAGCACGAGTTTAACCCCTATTCAATATGGTTAGCACGAGTTTAACCCTATTCAATATTGGTTAGCACGAGTTTAATCCCTATTCAATATAGGTTAGCACGAGTTTAACCCTATTCAATATTGGTTAGCACGAGTTTAACCCCTATTCAATATTGGTGCACGATAACCCCTACAATAGGTTAGCACGAGTTTAACCCTATTCAATATTGGTTAGCACGAGTTTAACCCCTATTCAATATTGGTTAGCACGAGTTTAACCCCTATTCAATATAGGTTAGCACGAGTTTAACCCCTATTCAATATTGGTTAGCACGAGTTTAATCCCTATTCAATATAGGTTAGCACGAGTTTAACCCCTATTCAATATTGGTTAGCACGAGTTTAACCCCTATTCAATATTGGTTAGCACGAGTTTAACCCCTATTCAATATTGGTTAGACGAGTTTAACCTATTCAATATTGGTTAGCACGAGTTTAACCCCTATTCAATATTGGTTAGCACGAGTTTAACCCCTATTCAATATAGGTTACCACGAGTTTAACCCCTATTCAATATAGGTTAGCACAAGTTTAACCCCTATTCAATATAGGTTAGCACGAGTTTAATCCCTATTCAATATAGGTTAGCACGAGTTAACCCCTATTCAGTATAGGTTAGCACGAGTTTAACCCCTATTCAATATTAGTTAGCACAAGTTTAACCCCTATTCAATATAGGTTAGCACAAGTTTAACCCCTATTCAATATAGGTTAGCACGAGTTTAACCCCTATTCAATATTGGTTAGCACGAGTTTAACCCCTATTCAATATTGGTTAGCACGAGTTTAACCCCTATTCAATATAGGTTAGCACGAGTTTAACCCTATTCAATATAGGTTAGCACGAGTTTAACCCCTATTCAATATAGGTTACCACGAGTTTAACCCCTATTCATATAGGTTAGCACGAGTTTAACCCTATTCAGTAAGGTAGCACGAGTTTAACCCCTATTCAATATAGGTTAGCACGAGTTTAAACCCTATTCAATATTGGTTAGCACAGTTTAACCCCTATTTAATATGGTTAGCACGAGTTTAACCCCTATTCAATATAGGTTAGCACGAGTTTAACCCCTATTCAATATTGGTTAGACGAGTTTAACCCTATTATATTGGTTAGCACGAGTTTAACCCCTATTCAATATGGTTAGCACGAGTTTAATCCTATTCAATATAGGTTAGCACGAGTTTAACCCCTATTCAATATTGGTTAGACAGAGTTTAACCCCTATTCAATATGGTTAGCACGAGTTTAACCCCTATTCAATATAGGTTAGCACGAGTTTAACCCCTATTCAATATAGGTTAGCACGAGTTTTAACCCTATTCAATATAGGTTAGCACGAGTTTAACCCCTATTCAATATAGGTTAGCACGAGTTTACCCTATTCAATAAGGTTAGCACGAGTTTAACCCCTATTCAATATAGGTTAGCACGAGTTTAACCCCTATTCAATATAGGTTAGCACGAGTTTAACCCCTATTCAATATAGGTTAGCACGAGTTTAACCCCTATTCAATATAGGTTAGCACGAGTTTAACCCTATTCAATATTGGTTAGCACGAGTTTAACCCCTATTCAATATTGGTTAGCACGAGTTTAACCCTATTCAATAATGGTTGCACAGGTTTAACCCTATTCAATATAGGTTAGCACAGTTTAACCCTATTCAATATTGGTAAGCACGA